>PVKS010016400.1:0-44050 GCA_004027875.1 Aplodontia rufa | reverse complement strand
TATGACCTATGTGGAGACAGGGTAGACTTGTAGCCTTCAGAACTGTGAGACATCCATTGATGAAGATCCCCAGTGTGGTGCTTTGTTACAGCAGCCTTAGCAAACTAATACACTTCTGCTCCCTCTCATCCCTTTCCTGCGGATACACCCTACATCCCAGCTACAGCTTACAAATGGGAACATCAGGCAAAGTGGGACAGATAAGTCTTGCAGATAAGCCCTTAACATCACAATCTCTCCTTCGCTTTTCCAGAATTAACTTTAAGTCCAGACATCAGGATGGAGGCACAGGACAAGCAATAAAGACACAGGGCAAATGGAGAAATTATTTACACTGAGATACAGTGAGAGCCTTCCATTTTCATATGAATGTCAATGAAAGCAGCAAGAGAGCTGTTCAGCGGACAGGCAGTGCAGAAAGAGCACTGGATCAAGAGTCTAAGCCATTTCCGGAGCTTCCAGTGCTGGCTTTGCCACTCACTGGTTAGGTGGTCAAGAACAAGCCCACTGCCACCTTTTCTGCAAGTGAATAAGGGATCAGGAGATCCAGACTCCACCAGATCAGTTGTTCCTTATCTATGGTCCACAAATATATTTCAGGCAAGTGCTGAACTCCTGGATTTGCCCATCAAAGTGTAGGCATGTGTGCATACATTCCCTTCTGCTGTGTGAAGATGCAATTTGAATTAGATATTTTAAACAAGTAAAAAGGTTAAGAACAGGCATTAGGCAGTCATAGAAGCTTCCTTCCTGCCCCAGCATGTTATAAAGTGGGGAGGCTGGTGGTGCCTGTCACATCTTCCCCAGAGCCACTAGGAGCCTTCCCAGAACCTGTCCAGTCTGCAGACTCCAGCCTGGGTTCCTCAGCCTGGTTGAACTCGCTTTGCAAGCCATGCTGCCGCATCCCTCCTAGTAGGCCCCAGCAGTACCTGCTTTCAAGGCGGTCCAAGAGACAGAGCAGGGAACGGGAAAGGGTTGTTTAGGGAGATCAACCGCAGCATGAAAAGATTTGCCTACGTGGCTCAGCAAACACATCACGGTGCCCTGTGAGGTTATTAGCAAGAAACTATAAAGCAAGCATTCAAGGGTTGCATCCATTAATAAAAGCACACTGTACCTGTCAAAGCTGACAGTCCACGAAGCACAGGGGCAGAGCTATGGAAGCTGGGAGACCTCGATCAACCACAGACAGGCAGGAGAAAGGCTTCAAAACCAGCTGCAAAGATGAACAATCTTATCCCAAGAAAGTAACGACCAGGGCTCAACTGCAGCAACAGGAGCAGCTGGTCCCTCACGTCCCGTTCAAGGAGCTCAAAGCAACATCTCTGTCAGACCACTCACATGGACTGGGGGCAGGCAGGCGCCCACTGTTGAGCAGGGAGACAGCCAGTTGGCTGGATGTGGAAGATCGACCCTCTGCCACAGTGAACCAACAGTCACACTGGCCATGGGGGCATTTTTGTGACTTCAGTTTCCTGTAGAAGAGAACCCCACAACCAGAGAACAGTGAGAGGGCACTGTGACATTCCACATGCTCTGTCACAACATCCTACAGTGAAGGGTGGCCCCACAGCAGAAGGACATGGGCCTGGGCCTTCCATCAGGAAACCCACAGTCAATGCTATCCTTAATCGTCCTTCTCAAAGAGGCCACTTGAAAAAAAAGTTAAGCCTCCAGTTAGACTGGTATTAAACAGACTCAGGTTGAGAATCACCGTCACAGGATGTCCTTTCTGTACCACGCTCTATGCAAAATGCTTTATATGAGCACAGGTAATCCTCTCAGCAATACTTCCTCACTTTACAGGTGAGGAAATGAAACATAACCTCCCATTTCCCTGGTTAGTAGGTGCCTAGACAGGACTCTGTCTCGGGGCCAGCTCAGAGGTCTCCTATGCAGGATTTTCGGGATTTGGGGGGGGGGGGTGGAACTTTCTTTTAGACACAAACTCCCACTTACTATTAATATTAGTATTTATATTTATATATTGCCTTATTTATGTATTACCTCAAAAAGTCTTCTTTCCATGATTCTGGGGATTGAACCCAAGATCACACATGCTAGGCAAGCATTCTACTGCTAATTTATATCCACAGCCCTCAAAGAGCATTTTGAAAATGATCTTGACCCGTGAGGCTGTAGTCATTTGTTAATTTTTTTTAAAAAAAGTTAATAAGGTAAAAGTTTTCATAGTAAAGGCACTGTCACCTGGCTTCACCTCTGTCCCTAGTTGGGTGGTGGCCTCGTTCAGCCTGGAGAGCTCAATTAATCACCATCAGTTACACACCAGAACAGCCCAGCCAAATGCTCCCAGATATTTTCCATCAAGCCCTAGTTCCTGCCATTGGCTGCCTGTACACATCCCTGTACCCTCCTGTGACCACAGTTACAACCAAGTGTGCACAGGCCCAAGGAATCCTCCAAAGACCCAGAGATGGGTGTGGGATAGCAGACTGTCTCAACTGAGTCAGCATTCCTCAAGCCGCAGCCTCTGCAGGGCACGGTTCTCCTCTCCCTTATGGAGTGAGCAAAGCATGAGAGCCCAGCTAATGCCACCAACACTAAACGAGTAACATGGACAGGCAGTGAGGCTGGAACATTCTGAGACGTTCCTTCAACGCCCATCCCTCCACTTCCTCCCTCTGTGGTTATATCTCTTTCCCTTCTCTCATTTTCCTGTCTTCTCACCAAGCTGGGGCAATGTCCCTGGTTTCCCTTCCACACCACAGATCCAAACAACCCTGATTGGCAAGGAAGTACATGGTGGCAGCAGCCTGCAAGCAGCTAGTTTTGGTGACAATTCCGAGAGCTGCATTGCTGTCCCACCACCCTTTATCACATGCTACTGAATTGCAACGTGCCTCCCTCCTTGGAACATTTGGCAGGGAGGGGATGACCCTCAAGTGGTTTCCCATGCCCAGTTATGGGTTCACTTTAGTAGAGGCCAGGGCCAGCATATAAAGGGACAGGTGCTCTCCTTCAGAGTCCATCAAAGATTTCCCCCAGAAAAACTGTCTCAACTAAAACTGGAAACACTAGTGTACCAGCTGGCCACCTTCCTATGTGCTGGCCAAGGTGTCACCAACACCTTCAGTGCGCAGATCTGAGTGTGACTGTCCCTTTACAACTGTTCCACACTCTCTCTGACCTCAGAACATCATGTCCAACAGCACCTTCCTCTTGGGCTAAGTGCCAGAGTATAGCTTCAGAGGTGTCTAAGCTCCTGGAAGCAGCTGGGGCATGGGCACATGTTCCCCACAGGGCCAATTTCCCCTTTAACCAACTGCTACTGCAGATAATCAACCCCAGGCAAACTCACGTGACAGCTCAAGACTAGAGCTCAGGAGAGACTAGACAGATACAAAAGCACGAACAACTATACGGTACGGTAACGCCCATGGCAGAAAGGGTGCAGACTAGCCCATTCATTTCCATCTCGTAGATGGTCTATTCAGAAGGCTACTTCAGCACCTCACGATCTGGGCTCCCTGCTTACTGCTGTGGTGTAAGTGGGGTTAACCCCTCATTTCAGGCTCTCTAGAAAACTCTCTAAATATAAGGTTATTTTTTCATGCTATATTCATCCAGGACATGTAGGGGAATCACTGGGCATATTTAACTCTCATTCTATATGTGGTTTGTACATCCCAAACCACAATTTCAGGGAGCTTGGGAGGCTTCTATCCTCAGAAAAAAAATCTGCACCCACTGAAGAGTCACCACTAGAAACTTAACCTCAGACTCGCAACGTCACGAAGCATCACACTGCGAGAATTAGAACGGGTGACGTCTGAGAGGGAAGTACAGCTGGGAAGTACCCGAGGCCTTAGGAGATAGCATTTTAGGAGATATTTTCCAACAGAAGCCACCCCCTTGGAGATCCTGAGATGCCACTGTCTCTTAAACAAGAATGGAATGACTACAAATCTATAAGGTTTTCTTGTGATTAAGTGAGCATATGCTAATTAGATATTTTTCTGATGATTTTATGAGCCTGAAAGCATCTTAATGACTGTTTAGGAGTCCTTCATAGGATGCATCAGAACTCATTCCAGTTACTGGGTGCCCTTCTTCTGGTCTATGCCATTACAATGAGGCACCATGGCTCACGACAGGCATTCAGCGATTAGGAGAGGACTTGGGAACAACTTTAGAGTCAATCCCATCAAGTCAAACTCAAATACACACACAAAAGTACAAATCAGCTCAAGCTCTCTCTGCCACAGGGCAGCTCCCAGGTCCATGCCAGCTGTTAAAGAATGGTCCATGGAATAAGTCAAATTATAAGGCTTGTGAACTGATCAACAAGGTCACTCAATTTTACTCGTTAGAGGCTGGGAGTAGTGGATAGTTCATTTGAAATGATTCATGTGTTCCTGAAAGGGTTCATATAAATTAAAATTCCCCTAATAAAACACCACTTGCTAACTAAAGGGACCTTGAGAAGAATCCTATTTCAATGGCGGGGTGGGGGGGACCTAAATTTCTCCTTTGACTTATTTTTCTTTCTTTTTTGCAGTGCTAGGAATTGAACCCAGGGCCTCATGCGTGTTGGACAAACATTCTACCACGGAGCTATATTCCCAGGCCAAGCTTAAACTTTTATGCAAGGAATTTTGTAAAAGTAGGACTTCTGTGGCCCTAAATCTGACCACTCAATGCCAGTTACGCATAGGCTAAGCCACCAGAAACCCCAAACCTCACTGCTGTATCTTTTCACTGACTGTTTAGATCAAATCTGGAAACAGAGAAGGTGGAGTTTTGGCTGGGCCCCAAAGAATGAGTTTATTTAGCAGATGGTTATATTAGTTAGGGCTCTCCAGAGGAACAGAGCCAGTAGGGTGTGTGTGTGTGTGTGACATTTATTATGAGGAACTGGCTCACATGATTGTAAGAGGTTCCAAATTCCAAAATCTGCAGGGTAAGTTGACAAGCCAGAGTCCCAGGAGCACCACTGGTGCAAGTCCAGTCTGAAGACCAGCAGGCTAGAGACCCAGGAAGAGCTGATGTCTCAGTTCAAGTCCATGTCCCAGGTGTAACACCATCAGGCAGAAAGAATCCTATCTTATTTAGGGAAGATCAGCCTTGTTGGTTTTCTTTTTTTCTTTTGTCATTTTGTTTTTGTTCTACTCAGGCCTTCAATTAATTGGACAAGATATCTAGCATCAGGGAGGAAAATCTGCTTTATTCAGTCCATAGACTCAGATGTTAATCTCATTCAAAAACTTTCTCAGAGCCAGGCACACCTGTAATCCCAGCGGCTCAGCTTGGGAGGCTGAGGCAGGAGGATCACAGGTTCAAATATAGCCTCGGCAACTTGCAAGTCCCTGTCTCAAAATAAATGGGGGGGGGGGCACATGGGGATGTGGCTTAGAGGTTAAGCACCCCTGGGTTCGATCCCTGGTCCCAGAAAAGAAAAAGAAATTCACTCTCAGAGACACACTCCAAAATACTTGTGACAGTGCCCCAGCCAAGTTGGTAAATAAAACTGAACATCACACCCATCATGCTGGCTTTCCACAAGGAAGACTATGTCAGGGACCCACTGGAGCTGAGGACCGGGGCACATACTTGAGATCACCTGACACTGGAGCCCAGCCATGGGACTCTGGGTGGGAAACCTACCTTAGAATCAGCCCCTGTGCAATTCCGAAGCCACTGCTCCAATGGACAGCAGGGATGGGTTAAATCTCAATCTCATCCTACTGCACCATTACAAGAGGCAGGCACTCACTCAGTGCTTCCAAATACCAAACCCTAGTTACTCTGCAAGGGGGAAAATATTACATCTTGGCATTTTTAGCAATTTCATTCTGAAAGTTCAAATCCTCCCGATCTGTGACCTTGTGTGGATTCACAACTCCCTTAGAAAGTGTTAACACTTTCTGTTCCCAAAGAAGCTGCATTGTAGAGAGCTCTGAGGGGTGTGGCAGAGGCATCAGGAACTGGAAGTCACAATCTGAGTCCCACCTTCCCTCCCAGGATTCCCAAAGTGCTTATATCCCCAACCCCCAGGACTTTGATATCCTGCAGACTAAAGGGCTCTCAGATCAGGCCTCTGTTTTCCTCCAGCTAGGGACAGGTAGCTGGCAGCAGCCGGGTGTGCAGCTGTGGGTGTCTTGCCACTGAGCCTGGTGGCAGGCAGCGAGGGGGCCGTGTCTCAAGCCTCATCACCGGCCATTTCTGCACACCTCCCCCATGACAGCCAAAGGGGACTCTGCAGCCAGCACAGCATCCTCCAAAGCCTGAGCAACCCAGGAGCCGGCCATCCTCAAACTCTAGGGCCATCCAACAGGCAGCCACCTGCCTCAGCCCCCAGAGCTGCACCCTCCCCTCAACTCCATCTCCCTCTGCAATAATGCACTTTAGCCATATTTGCTAAAAATACACTTTGCTTCTCTGTTACACTTACTAATACGTTCTATTTCAGGCCTGTTTGCATTCTTGCCTAGAAATACCAGAATGGGGAGCAGTGAAAACATGCAGAACGTTCTAACCACATTCCCCTCCGAGAGGCTCCTCTCCGCCCGCTGTGCTTAGCACAAATCCCCAAAGCAAATCTTTCCACCCAGGATGGCAATTGAGGGTACAAAAGAAAAAGGCAAAGGTAGCAAGGGACGAGAAGGGGCCAATCAGGACAGAGATTTCAGCTAGGCACAAAAGGGAGTCCCCAAGCTTCCACCTCCTCACACCTGCCCTCCACAGGCACAGGCCAGCCCTGGCCCAGAGCTGCTGTGACCACAGGAGCAGCTGCAGAATGATCTGAGTGACACGTGTTAGAAACCTAGAGACCATCTAAAGAGAGGCACAAATGAGGCTGAGCTCTATAAACCACCACCCCAGGAGATGTTTTCCCCATCGGAGGCCAGGGGCCTCATCATTTCCACCGCACACGCCCCCTGGATGAGCTCCCCACCACCTCAGCCCCAGCTAATTTCCCTGCCTGGCTTCCACCAGCCCCACCTTGGAAGAACGAATGAGCTCCCACACCAGCAGCTTCCTGACTTTGCTGGCATTTCCAACAACTTTGGCTCTCTCCCATAATTACGTGTAGGATAATGACAGCGCTCCATCTCTGATCTTTGCCTTCCTGTAGGGAAGGAGGTAGAAGAATTATTATATGGCCAATTTTTCAAGTCCTTAATTCATGCTTCCTTCTTCCTGCTTTATGCCAGGATCTCCCTAATTGGCTTTCCTGCCTCCTAATCCAGAGTTCGTGCATTTTTCTCTATCTGGAGGTAAAACACAAAAGGAGACAGTGACGAGGCATTGCTGGCTGCAGAGAAGGCACTGGATGAGGGGATGGGAGCAGAGAATGCAGTGCTGGGAGGGGGCTGGTGCCTTAGGGTGAAGCCAGGACTCAGGGCTCAGCTGGTGCAATATTTATGTCCTTCTTCCTTATTGCAAAGCCCAGGGGTGACAGACACACAGATGAACACAGAATGAAGCACTTGAAATGCCAACTTGAGTCTGCCTTCCCCATGTCACAGGACCCAGGTCACCCGGTCATCCACATGGGTCCACTGGTCACCAGTTACAAAATGAGCTCATTAAAAAAAGAAAAACAAGACCAAAATATGGCACTCCACAAGGACAGACCAGTCTCCCCAATTCTGGGGGCTCCCCACAGTTGCACACACCAGGAATGACCATGCAGAGAACAGTTCACGGCAGGAAGTTAGCCCAGCTGGACACGGTACAGGGAACCAAGGGTGAAGATTTCTCCAACTGTATTCCCTCTTTCGCCCTTAATGGGCACCATGATTTGCCAGGGAAATGATTAACAACCTTCAAACAGAAGATCCTAACAACTGAGAGTGTCCTGGGCCACAACAATAGCAGTTGTTATGTACCAAGGCTTTAGTCCACCCCTCATAACGGAGCATGAGCGCACCCACAGTCCCCACTCCAGCACCCACAAGCCATCCACCCCCCTGGTGGGTTCAGCGATCGAAATTCATCTTTGGCCTCACAATGGATCTTCAAAGCAATGAGTTAGATCAGACAGTCACAGCCACAGGCCTCGGTGCTAATGAGTACGGGGGAAACCCGGGAGCACCCAGGAAACGTCCCAAACCTCTTCCTGACCCACTTTCCCTGCTACCCCTCTGAAGAACATCTTAGACAACAGCAGCTGCCAAGACAGAAGAACTCCTGCTTCAGAAGGGAAAATGAATTCTATGACTGCGACATGCTTTCCTGGAGCCTTGAGAGAGGGAATGTGGCTGGCCAGGTCCCTTCCTTAGCAGGAAGCAGGTGACTTGCCAGTCAGCCACCAGCACCAGGCCTTCTAGAACAAATGGGAGCTGACAGGAAGCCCCGCCAGAGGCCCTACACTTCCACCCAGCTCAGAAGGGGGCTTGCAAGAAACACCTGGTTCTCCCCAGAATCCCCACCTCTCCTTCCCACAGTGCTGCTAGTGCATGCTGTGAACTTTGGGATGAGGAAAGGAGAGGAGGCGAGAGCTGGCTCTGTGGGTTCACCGCTCTTTCAGAGGTGCTAAGAGAATTAAAGAGGTAATTGTTGCTTCTGAAACTTTTGGGCTATCAGATGCTCTATAAATACTAATAACCACCTTGTGGATGGAAGACACGTTTCCTTGTGGTGGAGGCAAGCACCACATCAGCTCACGGGAAAGGTGGGATGCATCACAGAGGGATGCTCTGCCATCCCAAGTGGACCAGTGTTAATGAGCTGATGAGTAGGGTGAGTGACCCACTCAGTGTCCAGCTCTGACTGGAAACCTTAGCTCCCTGAACTGCTTGCAACTAATATCTGTCTGCATGTGGTCATCCACTATGCACGGATTAAACACAGCTCTCTGCCTGACAGGCAGTGCAGTCTGATGGTTAGGAGCTTTACACACTAGAGGAAGGAAGGATTGCTCAACAGGCGAGGATCGAGTGCTGACCCAGGGCTCAGATGAACAGAGAAGAGACAAGAAGCAGAAGATGGGTCTTTGGCTGTGAGCTTGCGAGAGCCCCTGCAACGAGGGGGTGCTTGGTCTCTTTTATGTTTAACCAGGCAGTGGCATTTAAGGGGAGCAGAGAACTTACACAGACATTGTAGAGAACTGCTGGCGCAGAGTGAGAATGCAATGCTAGTGGATGCTACTGCCTAACGTTCCGCATAGGCAATGCTCTCCCTTAGCTCCTACTCCCAAGCCGCCCCTCTGCCTCCACACACCTGTGCACGCCAGGATCCAACTAACAGAGCAAAGAGCCGCTGGTCCGAATCTTCTATGAGAAGCCCTTAATCCATCCTGGGCAGTGAGCAGGCTTCCCTCTAAGGGGAGTTCTGAGCCCACCTGTAGAGTCCAGGAAGCCCAGGTGTGAATCCCTCTCCAGCAGCATAGCTGAGAGACTGAGTGCAGCGTGGTCCCTGGACCAGCTGCAGCAGCACCTGCGAACTTGCTAGAAATGCAGTCTCTGGGCTCCCTGGGGACCTGCTGAATCTGAAGCCCTGGGGTGGGGCCAGCAGCCTGTGTTCACTCACCCTCCAGGAGGTTCCTAGGCAAACTCATGCGACAGAGCCCCGACTTCAGAAAGGGTGGCTTAAATTCTTCTGAGTCACAGTTCCCTCATTCATAAAAGGGAACTAATATCACTCACCTCAAAGCATTTGTAAGAATTAAATGAGACAGTCTACGTCAAACACTTGGTACAGTGTCCCAAATGTGGTGGGCACCAAGACACTGACGCTATTCCTACATTATCACCATTGTCAGAGGGTCAGATTTACAAAACGGCAGGAGCTGGAAACAGCTAGAGGAAAACTACCATGCACAGCAGCCCAGACCATCAAGGCAGTGGTTCAAACGAGGTTCCGGGAGACACACTGGAAGGACCTGGTCGACCCTACATATGGCCCAAAGCATCTGGAGCCCAGAGGATTCTGGACTGACCCACGGTTTCAAGATCCAAGGAGATTCCCACAAACTCTCACTCCCCAAGTATCTTGGGGTGTTTTGAATCCCAGAAAATAAAAGTGCACCTATTTTATTGTTAAAATAAAGGTAAAAGAAGTTTCTAAGAAATATCCCCAGAGAGATGGCCAGAGGTATCTGCACAAACGCTGGCATTTAAGTGGACATCCTGGTTAAAATGGACGTCCTCAGAACGTGCCCTAAATTCCTGAAGGGGATTTTTGGTTTAAAAAAAAAAAAAAAAAAAAGTGTTATTAGGAGGCATGCTGTCCAGACTGACGTCGTCTGTAATTCAAGATGCAAGAAGCGGGCTCACTGGCAGCATCTCATCTTGGATTTCACAGAACCATCACCCAAAACAACTCTGACAAAGGTCATGAGGGCCTCCCGGCAGCCAAGCGCAAGAGACACTCATCAATCATTTTCCCCCTCCAGCATCTAACAGCTAAGCACTCCCACCTCCCTCAACTGCCAACCCCCCTGACTTCCAAAACTCCAACTGCTATGTTAAATGTCCCCCAAAGGTCTAGGTGGTAAGGCTTGGTCCCCAGAGTGGCACTACTGGGAGATGGTAGAACTCTTCAGAGGTGGGGCCTAGTGGGAGGCCTTGGAGTCATTGTGGACATGACCGTGAAGCTGCTTCCTCCTCCTGTCTTTTGCTTCTTGATCATGAGGCCCGCAGTTTTGCACTGTCGTGTGCTCCCCACCACCACCATCCAGCACCCCCACCAGAGGCCTAAAAGTAATGGGTCTGCCTGATTGTGGACTGGAACTGCTAAAATCATGAGCCAAAATAAACCTTTTCACAAGTTGATTAGCTCAGGTATTTGTTATAGTAACAGAAAGCTGACCAATACACCCTCTGTCCTAGTTGCCACGTTAACACTCTGACCCTCCGTCCTCAGCCTTCTCTTTCTGGCCCATGTGGCTGCCACACATCGTCTTGTCTCTTCAGCCAGCTCACCAAAATCGCAACCCTCCTGCTCTGAAGTCTGCCATGGTGCATGTGCAGATGGTGCATGCGGCCAAGAAGCTCCAGGCCAGCCCTCCCCTAACCTTGGCCCATTACCTACTCTGTCACCTAGGATGAACACAGGAGCAGACAAAGAAGAGAACAGCCTCTGTCTTTGCTCTTCTCTTCTTCCTGTGCCTAGTGCTCTTTCTGGAAATGCCATAGCCCTGAGCATAGGGGATGACTCCACATTGTCCCCCGGCCGCAGGTCAGCCCTAAGCATTACACCCTTTGCATCCAGCCATCCGCTGCCCTGCACCTGGATGCTCCACCTGTACCTCAAGGTCAAGGGTGCCGAGAGTGAACCCATTAGTTCTCCCACAATATCTGTTCCACCTGTTTACTCCAACCCCATAGAGAGTGGAGGGCTGGGTGTGCTCGGGGATGGAGATTGGCACCTGCAGGGAGTCTCTGGGGCCACCTGGCAAAAGGCAGGAAGAGAAGAGTAGGGACTAACCTCCAACCAGGTTCAAAGTAGGTCACAAAAATAGGTGGAAATACTTATAATATTTAATATCAAATTATCCTCCTAGTTTCATCTGTCACTGTGAAACAAACCAAGAAAATGTTAACCTTCGCTACAGATTCCCAAAATAAAAAAATCCTGACACAGTAAGAGGAATTTCTGTAAAGAAACATAACCACCTTCTCTGAATAAGACTCTACATTCACACTAATTATACAGTATCTTTATTTCATTTTCCAGCCCCATTATATCGTCGTCTCGTAAAGAACTTCATTCTGCAGATCATCTGTAGGTCCCAAGGAGCTTCCTCTCCTTTTCTGGAGAAACCTAAAATAAATGCACGCTCTGAGTTGCCAGACATCCTAGGTCACAGTCATCTGGTCACCCAAGCTGGATATCTGGGATTCCCTGTAGTCTGTTCCTGCTTCCCTGTGCACCACTGTGAAGTACATCCTCAGGAATTCCCTCATCTTCCTCCTGCACTGTGTGCAGCCAGGCTCTGCCTCCCTCCCACTCAACTCCTCCAGCACTGCCCCCTCCGCCGTGGAATGTGTCCGCTGTGCTTCCTATCCAATACAAATGGGACAGAGGACCAGGTGTAAAATACATTGCTCCTGAAATCCACCTCTACGATTATATTCCATATGATTCATCTGACATAGTAAAAAAAAGGAAGGGGAAGACAGAGGCAGCTTCCATACCCATGAATGAACTAATTATAGTTCCCAAACTCAGGTCCAGGAGGGACTAATCCTTCATAGTATCCAAAAGGAGGGACTCTGACATTTGCGCACTCATTCACAGTAACATCATTCACCACAGCCAAAAGGTGAAGTAAGTCAAGCATCACAGACAGATGGGTGGATAAACAAAATGTGGGACAGACACAACAGACTACTACTCGGCCCTGAAAAGGAAGGAAGTTCTGACAAATGCTATAATATGCATCAACCTTGAGGACCTTATGCTAAAGGAAATAAGCCTGTCACAGAAAGGCATATGGGATCCCTAGAGTAGGCAAACCCGAAGAAACAGAAATGAAACAGTGGTTGCCAGGGGCTAGGGAGTGGAAAGATGGGGAGTCATGGTTTAATGGGTGTAGAGTTTCAGTTTTGCAAGATGAAAAGAGTTTGAAAGGTGGATGGCAGTGATGGTAGCACAACAATGTCATAATGCCACTGAACCATACACTGACAAATAGTCACCATGGTAAAGTTCGTGCTGTGTATTATATCTTACCACAGTAAAAACACGGTTTGAAGAAAATACCCACCTGGAAGGAGTACCAGGTAGAGAGACAGTGATCAGACCAGCCTCCAGCTGCCTCTCCCTCCTCTTTAAGTGATTCTCCAAAGGCACTATTAGCAGAACCACCAGCCTACTGTGGGACCCAATAGTGGAAGGGAAATCCAAAGGGACTCAAGTACATAAACATAGCTATTATTTAATTCAAACATTAAGCTCCATTAGCACATGGGATTTTTTACGCTAAGTGCGTTTAAAAAAAAATTTTGTCATCTAGTACACATCAGCCACTTCTTATGGGGTAAAATATGTCAACGGATAGAGCCAGGAGACATTCAAGGACAACTGCAGAGAGCAGGATTGACATTACTTAAGGAATTTCCACCGCAAGCCTTGGTGGATATCAGAACTGTTGCATGCTAGTGACTGCTGAGGGTGGCCCATTTTATTTTTATTATTTTAGTGCTAGAACTTCACACATGCTAGGCAAGCGCACACATCCTGTTTTATCTATTGGAATGTTTGTGGTGATTATCTCTAATTCACAGGTGTTCAGATAGCAAGATGGATATTTAGGGTTTGTATCACAGAAATTGCATGCAAAGAATTTCATCTACATGCAGACAAAATATAAATATCTTAGAACTAGAGTCTAAAAAAACAAATAACAACAACAAAAAAAACAGGTTCCAGGAGCTGGGAGGTAGGTCAGTGGTAGAGCACTCAATTAGGACGTACAAAACCCTGGCTTTGACCCCCCGACACACTGAAGGAAAAAAAAAAAAAAACAGGTTCCCGAGTTGCCTTTTCAGTATATGTAATTCTGAGAAAGATTCTAAAAGATTACACCAGTTTCCCCCACAAAAATTGCAGGGGACTTCTAAGCAATCATCCTAGCTCAAGTCTCTATCTGCCTCTAAAACTTCCTTCATGAACTTCAGCTCCATGGCCCTCTAACTTTGCTCCCCCAGGCCTGCAGAATAACTCCCAACTCTGGGGAGTGAGGGGCCCTGGCTCTCAGGAGGGCCACCTCATCTCCCAGGAGAGACCCTGTCCCACCCTGCTGCTGGGTGACCTCATGCAAATCTTGCCCACTCTCACCTGTTTTTTTTTATCTGAAAAATGGAGACTATAGCAATTCCTACCACTTAGAGCTGCTATGGGATTAAGTTAATTGATATCTGTGAAATTCACCACAGTCCCTTGCACATAACAACCACCATGTAAGAGTTAACTGCTGCTGTGATTTTGACATACAAGGATCCTCACAAAGTGGCCACAGCCTACTCTTTCCAAATGAGACTTCTGCTTGATCCCTGCACAGCATTTGTTCTAGCAGGCCCTCAGCACCGCACCAGGCCACCCGGGCCCTCGGCCTGTGCATTCACTGGTCCTTCCGCCTGGCAGGCCCACCTCCTGTCTCTCCCATGCTGACATGGAAAACTGTGTAAGGTGCATCAGTTCACTGCCGATGGCTTTCCTGACTCTGAGCCAGGCTGACAATCTCGGTCCTCTAGCTTCCATTGACCCTGTCCACTATGAAGACCTCTCCAGACAAGGAGAGGCAGGCTCCTGGAAGGCCAGGATGGTGTTACTCATCCCTGAACATTCAGCCTCCAGCAAAGGGCCTGGCACACAGAAGATGTTCAAGAAAAGCTGAATGGATGAATGAAGGCTGAACCCAAAAAGAGTGGGACTGAGACTAGGGGCAAATGAAGAGGAAAGAAAAAACCCAAGCTGACCCTCAAGGCAGGTGAGGACATAGGTGCCTGAGGTCTTCCTCTGTAAAGGAAGAAGGGATAGACTAGAGGAGGAGGAGGAAAAGAAGGGCAAGAAGAGGACTGGGATAGGATGAAAGTTAGTCAACCTTATTTAATAGACCCACAAAATCTGAAGTAACACATGAGCTGCGGGGACTATGGCTATGAAGCGCAGGGAGAGAAAGGGAGGGAGGACAGGGAAGGTAGGGTGTTCAATCCTGCGGAGTACATTCAACTCCTATGAGAACCCCAAATATATCCACACAGGCATATAAATCTAGTGATTCCAATGTGTAAATTACACTACTTTCTGTAACTTGGGGGAAACTACAGAGGAGCCATGAGATTAGGGAATGGGGGAAGGAGGTTAGATCCTGGATAAGGATCGGGTTAAAGCAACTATCAATATGAATGTGAACCAAGGAATCCCTTCAGTGTGTAAGTCGATGCTGAACCAATTAGAAACAAATGATAAATAAATCAAAATAGGGCTGGGGATGCAGTTCAGTGGTTAAGCACTCCAGGGTTCAATCCCTGGTACCAAAAAAAGAAAAGGCAAGCAGAGGGCAGGCAGGTACTGCACTCAGACCTTCTGAGGTTCACACAGAGCACGCCAGGCCCAAGCCACCTATGCCGATGGCACACGTGGAGACCAACAATGGGGACCAATGTGCCCAGCATGTCATCTGCTTCTGAAGATGTCCTCACACCTTGGTGAAGTGACTTATGGTTTACTGTGTACTGGACAGAGGAGGAGGAGGAAAGAGACCTTCCAGATGAGATAGGGAATCACAAAGGGTAGGGATTATAGCTCAGGGGCAGAACCCTGAGGCCCTGCAAGGGATCCTCAGTAGGGCTTCACAGCAGAGGTCAGAAACAGTGTTTTCAACATGCACCAGGTCTCTCCTCATTATTGAGTAGGCAGTAAAGATAGGAACCTGCGATTCATTCCACAGGTGGGGCCATGGGTGGAGATGAGGAGGGACGGAGCCTAGTCCTGCCTTTCTTGATTCTCAGGAGCTGATGAGCTGAAGAGCCCTTGGCCTGCACCTTGGCAGTTAGGGTGGCTCCTGGCTTTTAATCCTCAGGCTTTGGCTGTGGAACTGCAGTGGAAAGACCCAGGACATGTTTCCTATAGTCAGCTAATATTCGAAGCCAGCCCCACCCTGGCCCCTAAAAAACAGGTTCACCATCTTGAACGAGATGCTGTTTGCAGCCCAGATCTCCATGTACGGCTCATGCCCAGAAGTCAACATGAAAGAGAACCAGGCAGGAAACCTCACTGGTTCCCAGCCACACCAATCCAGAGCAGTGGCTAACTCCCACTTCCAAAGAGGAACCAGCCTGCGCCCAGGAGCCAGGACACCGAGTGTGCATAGAGAGAGAATCGGTGATCAACGAATGCTACCCAGTCCCAAGCTGCTGATCAATACTGGCAAATGAGGAAGCAGCACTAAAAATACCCATGAAGGAAATAAAACATGGGGAAAGCAGGTGAGGAGGACAGAAGACAGGGAGAAAAGGAGGAAGATGGCACTCTAACACACATACAACCAAGACGCCTCTGGAGCAGAACCTCTGGGCTACACACACCTGGGCGCTCTCTGCTTAATGACTGGCGTTTAGTTGTCGTTTTTAAACTTTTTTCTTTCTTTTTTAAAGAGAGGGACAGTGAGAAAGAAAGAGAATCAAATTTTATTTAGCTTTTCATGTGGCTTTTGTTTCTCCAACACTTCATTGTGTACGGGGTGCTGGTGTCCAAACCTGGGTTCTCACACATGCCAGGCAAGTGCTGCAACCACCAAGCCGCAGCTCCAGCCCATGACTTGCATTCTTTAATGCAGAACCAGCTGTGCTTTGGGTCATGCAGCACCGCTCAGGCTAGTATTTTGGGGGCTTCAGAGGGCATACCTAATATTTCCTGGAAAGAATTACAATATGGGGAAATACCCAAAATATTTCATTTTATTGTAAATTCAAGAAACAATATACAACATGAAAATTGGGTCAGTTATCTATGTGCAGTAAGGGTATGGGAAATGCACCAAAAAAAAAAAAAAATCAATAGGCTTTTGTTTTTCTGAGTGGTAGGATAAGAGTCAATTTTTATATCTTTCTTCCAGTCTTTATTTTTTATACAAAGAAAAAAATAGCAGTTTCCTTAACTCAAAAAGGTGAGCCTACATGCGACACACAGAAAGTCCAAGTTTTCAAAAGCATTATAGAAAATCATTACGAAACCCAGGAGGCAAATGCAGACCTCAAGTCTGGCTGTGTTTATATAATTATGGACATTTGGGGGCAATTTCACAAATGTGATTATCTGGTTGTTTACTAATATGTGAACATTTGGAATCACTTAGACATTATCTTCAGATCCCAAGAAAAATCTAAAACAATCAAGCAAAAACTCACTGTCCTTTTTTTCCAGTGTTCATCCATTTATATAAATATCAGAATACGCTTTAAAGAAAATGGTCAGTACTTAAGAAGAATAACCTAGTAAAACCAAAAAGCAACAACAGGGGAGTGGGGGACCTGCCAGGAATAACTGTCCTGAAAGAAGGGATTACATATACTGACAAAAGAATAATTTAACACACGCATTTCCCTAATCCCTTCAAAGGGTCATTTCAACTACATTGTTCTCCAAGCACAATATCACATTATTTTCTCCAGAAAGTACAAACTTTAAAACTGGGCTCTTGAAACCTTATGAAATAATATTATACCATAAACACTTTTGCAAAAGCCTTTTATTCTGTTAGCTTTTCCTGGAAAGAAGTTCCAGGGTTTTCCATATCATATGCTGCTGCTTTGCAGCTATATGTTTATGAATTAGTAATTCCTGGGAAAGGTGTGTCTTTCTTTTTCCATCTCTGTAGCGCAGGGTGGAATGTCCCCTTTCTGTTAGGGAAGCAGTGCATGTCTTGCTGCCTTTGCATCGGAAAGGAAGGCCAAGGTCATTGGCAAGAGTCAACTCCATGAGTTAGTTGCTCGGGCTGAAATTCATTTTTTTTTTTTTTTCCTGAGTCTACATGAAAAGGAGAGGATGGGGGAACAGCTACCTTCTAACCTAGAACACTGGATTTAATTCAGGAATGTAAAGATGCTGGGTGGTTTTTCACTCCCTAAATAGAAGCAAGGCCATGCTCCCATTCAGAAGGGCCCCTTTAGGCTCTGCAGGCAGTGGACTTCAAGAGCCCAGAATGCCCCAGACAGCACCCACCCTCCTCTTCTCACCCCACTTCCTCCTTATCAGAGGAGCTGCAGGTCTCCATTCCCTGACAATCTCTCCCCGTGGAGAAATTCACTTCATTTCTATGGGCGTTAATTACCCACCTTTCCCAGGCAAGATGCTGTGGGCTGCTGGGGCAGATGGGATTTGGGATTGGAAAGAGGCAGCTAAACAATGAATAAAAGAACCACCACCGGCCCTCCAACACCTAGTTATCTGCTTGCCTGAATCCAATAAAAAAAGAAAAAAAGAAAGGAAAAGGTGACAAAGAGACTAATTCTTCTCAAACATTCTAGAAATTCTGGTTCAGAAGGGGATCTGGGAGCAGATCAGACTCAGTGCCCTGCAAGCCCAAATGACTCCACACATGCCCAGCACATGGGCTGAAACCAGGATGGGGGTAGGGAAGGGCACCGCCCCCCAGAGGGCTGGACTGTTCTGGAAAATGCTAGTAGTGCTACCTCTCTGCACCATGTCACCCTGGGGAAATCCCTCCCCCACCCCCATGGGGCCTCCCCGACTCATTACAAACTCACCTCTCCTCTGCAACCTGGAACCAACCTCATCCCAACAGAGGCCCAATGAAGCTCTGGTTCCACCTTTGACTGGCTTTTATTGTCCCCAATCATATTTCACCTTTTTAAAATCAAAATTTTTGAATAAAACCAGTGCATGATAGGAACAACCTGAGTGGACTGTATCGATGTCAACATCCTGGTCACAGTATTCTACTACATATTTACAAGATGCCACCATTGGGGGAAAGTGGGTAAACGTCTCAAAGGATCTATGTCCTTCATTACAACGTCATGCAAGTTCACAATTCTTTAAAAACTTCCACTAAGAAGAAAGAGGAAAGAACATATTGTATGAGCTTCATGAGAGTACGTGAACTCAGAACAACCCAAAGGTCATGCTAGAGATGGGTGGTTACACAAAGTCAGCCTGGTTTCTGTGGATGCTTCTGAATCCATTTATTCAACAATTGTGTATGTCATCCCTCCACCCAGGCACTACAGGCCTATCTCAGCTGAGGTTCTCAGATGATGGGCACTGATGAAAGAAAACTCCTCTAGGAAGACCTATGGAATGGTTTTTTTTTTTTTTTTTTTTTAAACAGAGGAGAAAGTGTTTTGACACGCATTGAGCGACTGCGCCACACAGGCTGCAACGTGGCTCCAATAGATCAGCTACCTGAGCCTCAACTGTCAAGAAGAAATGAGGGTGGACCCCACCCACCAACTCTGCACAGCTACTCTCCCTCGAGAGGCAGCAGCACCTGCCCGCTCCTTCTGCTCTCCACACGTGGCGAGTGAACTTCTCAAGGGGCCAGGGGGCCGACACTTCACCATGAGATGGAGGGCAATCTCCTGGTACTGAGTCTGCTTCAAAACGAGTCCTCAAGGGACTGGAGCTGCGGCTCAGCGGTTATGGACGACTCTTGTCTGGCAAGCGTTCGAACCCCATCACCAACAGACATCTCAGAGCAAAGGAAGCCACATGAAAAACTAAAAAGCAAACATTGATTCACTCTCTCACTGTCCCTCTCTCTTTTTAAAAAAAAAAAAAAAAAAAGTCTTCAAGTCAGGCGCAGTGGTACACGCCTGTGATCCCAGGGACTCCAGAGGCTGAGGCAGGAGGATCTTAAGTTCAGACTCAGTAACTTAGCAAACCCCTGTCTCAAGATAAAAAGATCTGGGGATGTAGCTCAGTGTTAGAACACCTCTGGGTTTAATTCCAAGCACAGAAATAAATAAACAAAATGAATTCTCAAAAACCATTTGTGCTGTTTAGCTAGAAAATTCCAGAGACCCTGACGATCCTTACAATACATTGCTTCATTTGGCAGCTCCTTCTTGTCTGTGCTAAAGGTGGCTCTCAAGTAGTGTGAACAGCCCCTTGTTGCTACCACAGTGACTTCCCTAAAACAGAGGGCCAGTGACACCTTCTCCAGGCACAGGATATTCCCAAGGAACACATTCTTAAAAAAGGGATAAACCTTGGCCTATTTATTGCCAGTTGTATTTATCAACACATTTTAAGCCATTACCTCATCTCCTATGTACAATATCCCCACAGGCCGGAAAACCTATCAAACCCATTTTTTAAATGAAGAAACTGAGGCAAACTCTCTCAAGTACTTGTCTGCTCTTGGTTACTCAAGATTGATGATTCAAGACTGTCTCAACCTTTTTTTTTTTTTTGGCCTCCTTCTACCTGCTTCTGCTAACAGGTAGGCAGCAATTTTAAAAAGAGAGAGTGATATGTAGAGTAAAACCTACGACAGGATGAAAGGCAGCTAAGTCTAATTAACAAACTCACCAAAGCAGAAGTATCACACAAGCTGGGGGAACCACAGCTATCGAGGAGGGAGAAGGGAGAGAGCGTGAAGATGGAGGGGAAAGAGGGGTTATCAATAAGATTGGGTACACTTAACTCCCAGGAGAAGCCAAACAACACTCAGGCAGGCATATAAACCCAGAAATTTCAATAGTTAATATACATGTATATGATCATTTCTATCCATAAAATGGGGAATTGCAGAGGAGACAAGAGATTGGGGAATGGATGAAGCAGGGAAATCCTCCACTAAGATTGGGTTTAACTCACTTTGACAATACCTATGCATACATAGGTATTACATGCATGAATATGTAACAATGATTCCCTACAAAATATGTAAGACTATGTTGAACCAATTAAAAAAAAAAAAGAAAAAAAGTGTGAGTCAGAGAGGCGGACTTGTAGCTCATCTCCATGACTCAATGAATGACCTTGCATTTAGCCTCCTTGAACCTCTGTCTCTTTATCCGTAACATGGAGTGACACCATACTGCAAGGCCAAAGGGTCAATTAAATATGATACCTGAATAGAAATGTAGCCATTATTAAAAATGTTACCTCTTTGGGGCTTGTTAAAAGTTAATTTTAAAATAAGACTGGAATTAAGAACTAACAACCCAAGTGAAATTTGGGTGTTATCAGAAAATTTTTATTGTCTGCAAAAATCCCTGAATTCATGGGTAATTAGAGATTGCCTGTAACTGGTGGGCTGCTATAGAAATGCTCAGATGAGCAGGAGTTTCCATTTTGTTTATGTGAGTCCATGAAGAAATGCTACTTCATTACCTTATCCTTTAAGTACATATCCACATTGAAACTCCACACACAACTGAAATCCACCCAACGCTGAGTACATTAAGGGCAATGGTCAGGCTACATTCTTCTGTATTCTTCAACAGATTTCCACATGATGCACACACAGAATTCAGGGCTGACTACTCCCCTCCTGAAATCCAGAACGGTCGGGAAAAGTGCACGACACTGAATCTAAAGGTTGGTTTTAGAGATAAGTGATTTGTAAGTGGTCAGATTCAAAGAATATGAAATGCAACGAAGCATACTGGAGATGCATTTAACTGCTCTTTCTCCCTTGTCTGACAATAGTCACTAACAATGAACTCAAATTGTGGCATATGAGCCAGGGGTAGGTAAAGCCACACGGTCATTTGGTACACCTTCCTGGGCCTCCGTCCTCCTCAGCTGTCTGTGAGACATCCAGAGACGCTCAACTTCATTGGGTACAACTCTGCCCTTGGGAACCCTCTCTGGAAGGCTGAGGGTGAGGGGAAATCACAGTTTAACAAGCACCCATCTGCTGAGACCTATGCTAGGTGTTTGCACAAAAAGTGTCCTATTTAACTTCTTCCTTTGTCATCCAACAATCGTGAGAAGGAGAGGAGAAAAACAGACGGTGACTTTTATTATTGCTTTGAGAGAGATTTCAGGTGGGTTTTCAGACCCCAGCTTCCTGAAAGCAGCAGCTTTGCCTGGCTGAGAGCCACTGAAAGCAACTTGAACTTTTTTTTTTTTTTTTTAAAAAAAGGTTGGGTCCCTCTGCTAATGGAATACGAACGGTCACACACCACCGACCAGCTCTAGGAAGTCCCCAGCCAGGCCCAGTGATGCCATCCAGCATTCCTTAAGTCCAATAAAGAGAGAGGGGGTAGTCACTCTCCACCCTTGTCCTCTCTCTGCCAGGAAGCCAAGGTCACATCTTCCCAGGTCCACCCTGCACCAACAGAACACAGCTGACAAAATTCCAAAGTCCTCAAAGATGCACCAAGTCCCACAAGCAACAGAGAACAGAGCACTGCAATGACAAGCTTCGTGATCACCTTTCTGTGAGTGTCCTAGGATGACAATGGATTTGGGGGACTCCTGAGGCATTTCTTTACCATACTCGACATCACATCGAACTATGGTCTGGACCAGTCATAAGGAAAATTCCAGACTCCCAAGTCTGCTCACCCAGCCACTGTTGTTCCTCCTTCATTCCCCAAGCAAAACTTAACCATTGCTCTTGTAGACCTGCAGAGACAAGGAGCACTCTGACCAATGCCTTTGATGTTAGTCCCCATCGTTTCCCAAGTGTCACCAAAATTACCAAAGACAGAAAAATATCCTTAAAAAATTATTTCATCATAGAAACTTTTGAAAATAAATAACATGAATCTTTCATCTGACTCAAAAACTATGAAAGAGAAGTCTGCAAATTAAAGACCAGAATAAGAAAACAAACACGAAAAATGTGTTTCAAATATCTACATTATCTACTGTGGAAATATCTCTATGGTATTTTCAAATAATGGCTGTTATGAAGACAGAAGGAATGTGAGGGCCATGTGGTTTATCTGTGTATATGTGTGGGTTTTTTTTTTTAATTTTCTGTAGATAATAAATCATAGCAAAGGACAATGTAAATTTTGACATTTTTTCCATGCACTCCCTAAATGGAAAAGAAATATGTTTGCCATAGTAATGTCTTGTTCATCTAATGGTCTATGATTATAGTCACAAATTACACAGATAACATTATCCTCAATATATTCCCACTGTCATTAAAGCCAGCTAAGAAGATGAAATCAGTTTCTTCTTTATTCAACTGAATTCTAGTCTCCGCCCAACAGAGTAGCAATAGATTGGGGTACACTGATCTACCATACTGTGGGGTTTTTTTTATTTGAAACATATTTGAAGTGATAATGGTATTATGGTAAACTGAAATCCTTACTGCTATAGCTAAAGATCAAATGTGAGAATTTACACCACTTGATTATCCTATGTGCGACAATATTGTTCACAGATGCATCACAAATACATAGGAATACACCAGCAACGACCTCCCCTAACCCCAGCGGACTGCGCTCCTCCTGCCTCTCCCTCTAGGCTCCAGCTCCCGAGTCTCCTCTCCCTCACTAGTTTAGTATCTGTTTGCCACGAAAGCCTGGACTTCAGCATTCCCACTGATGGCACCTAAAATACCTGGCAGGTCACAGGGGCTCCATCAGCATCTGCTGATTGAATGACTGAACACCCTGACAGCCTCACCCCTTCACTCTGCATTCAACCACCTTACTTTCCGGCTGCCTGCTCTTGGCTCCATGTCCAAGGCCTGCCCTGACAGATTCATGTCTGTTGGCTGGGTGGCTGCCTCTGCATGATTCAGAGGTCAACACAATACTAAAAGATCCACACAAAGGGGTCATCCCTACACCTCTCCTCAATCACTCCCTCCCCCTGTGCCTACTACACACACACAGAGTTTTTTACATCTATCCTTCCCACGTTTCTGGATACAAACACAAATCAGTTCATACGTATGCTTTCAGATTCTCGTCCTTCTTATATAAACACTATTCTCCACCTTGCTTTTCACTTGGCAAAGTATCCAGAGATCTTTCCATATCAGAACATGGATTTCATTGTTCTCTTTAGCAACATTACACAGCATTGCAGTGTAGACACACACCTTTTAACCAGTCCCTACTGACTGTTGGAATTCTTGGTGACTCTCAACATTCTGGTGCTACACACAAGACTTCAACGATAGTTTTGTGCAAATGTCATTTTGTTACATGAACCTGTGGATCTGCAGGAAAGACGCCCAGAACCAGGAATGCAGGGTCAAAGGGTAAATGCTCTGTAACACTGGTTCACTCTACAAGATTCTCCTCCCTTAGCATTGTTCAGAAAATGGTTAGGTTCTAAAAAAAGGGCAGTGACACCTCAAATGTATATGTGTGATATAGGTCCCTAGAATTTTTTCCATTTTCGTCAAAAGGACTGTTAACCTATTTCTTTACTTTCATTAAAAACAGGCTCTTCTAAAATTTAGATCAACAAAGCGTCCCCCAAAAGTCATCTGAGTTCACCTTCCCTATTCTACTTGTGTCTATCAACTGTCTTAGGTTAATTAACTTCTAACTATCAAAGGAAAACAGCATTCTAGAAAACTCTTCTAGTTAACATGGGTGGAATTAAACTTTTTAATAAGTGTATTCAGGAATTCCAAGCCAGCAGCAAATGTTGTTTTCATTATATTCACAAAAACGACATGAGAACAGGTACATAAATGGTTATTTTTAGCTTTACTCATTCCACCTCAGGAGATCCCCCAAACTAATTTACATTCTTGGAGTTTTTAGTAATTCATAGCTTTTCTTCAGAGTGAGAATCTATAATTAGAAAATGATGCCTATTTGCAGAATTAACAGAAAGGTCCTTTCCCACCTCTTAGAGAAGTCATGAGGAAACAGTATCCCTTCACGTGAGAATCTCCACTTTCAGGACACTAAACCTCGGGCTGAGCATGTTTATTGTAAGCAAAGGGCATAGAAGCAATGGTCCACCTTTGAATCAGCAGGGATTTGCGAAGTACAAGTCCTCCTAAACTAAATTCATTCATTATCTGATATGGTTTTCTGTATCACTTTCAATTTACTTTAAAATCATCATGCATACAATAATCTCCAATTCTAGGGACAGTTACCCTAATAGATAACTTATACTCAATTCACCAAACACACACAAGACTTCTTTTATCTGCGTTGTTTTTTGTTTATTTGTTTGTTTTGAGAGGGATAGTGAGAGAAAGAGAATCAATTTTATTTAGTTTTCCACGAGGCTTTTGTTGCTCCAACACTTCATTGTGTACATGGTGCTGGGATTCAAACCCACATACTCACACATGCCAGGCAAGTGCCATAACTGCTGAGCTACTGTTCCAGCCCTCTGTATTAATATCCCTAAACTTGAAAAAAAACAAAAAAAACAAAAAAAAAATGTCCATCAACTAAAGAATGGGTAGCTAAACTTCATGTAATGGAATACTACACAGCAACGAGAATAAATTAACCATGTATGATTCCATAAATATGGAATTCAAAGAATGCAAAACTAATCTATGGTGATAGAGGGTCAGAATAATGATTACCTTTGTGGCTACCAAAGGGTTTAGGATTTCTGTGGGTGCTAGTAATGTTCTATATCTTGATCTAGGGGATTGCTACATTGCAATTGGTGAATTTTACTAAATTATACCACACCATCCTGGACTAGTCAGCCAAGAAGTCCCTACTTCTGAAGGGGCAACTAGAAGCACTTCTGCTACTATATTCAAATGACACCACAGCCTGGTAAACATCAGAAATTTTTTTTCCTGATGGAATTAATGGTTTGTTAATTAGCTTGATGAAAGTTAAGAATGGGGTGGTGGTACCTGCCTGTAATCCCAGGGACCTGGGAGGCTGAGGCAGGAAGACCACACGTTTGGGCAATTTTGAGCCAGCCTCCGTAATTTAGTGAGGCTCTAAGTAGCTTAGCAAGAATCTATCTCAAAAATAAAAAGGACTGGGGATGCAGCTCATGGTAAACAACCCCTAGGCTCAATCCCCAGTGCCAAAAGAAAAAAAGAATGGGGTAAAATATTTTATATAGTCCTTGTCCCTGCACAGAAAGGGTATAAGAATCTTCCAGAAACGCCTAGAGCTATACCCAAATCCTTTAAAATGTCCAGCCATTGCTACAAAGCATTTCTGGCTGCCTGACGCTCATCATAAGGGGAACCAAATCCTGCTGTTGAAATAAGGTTGAGCATTCCCTGTCTGAAATGCTTGGGATCAGAAATGTTTCAGATTTTGGAATATTTGTAAATGTATATAATGAGATACCTGGGGGATACAACCCAACTCTAAACACAGAATTTGTTTATGTTTCCTATACACCTTATATGGGTGGCCTGAGGGGAATTTCCAGAGTACTCAGTGCACCCACATTCTGAGACCTGCCTGGGGAGGGCAGGTGGAATGTCTCCTCTGTGGTTGTTTCAAACTCCAGAGCATTTCAGATTCCAGATTTTCAGATGAGGGACTCTCAGCCTGTGCTGACAAACCTGCCACCAGGCTTCCACGCACAGCCAGAGCACCTTTGCAGGCCCAGAGCTGCAACTCCAGAACTGGCCCCGTGGACTGTGCTGGGCCTACTTGCCGATACAACTCTATTTCCTGAGCCCCTGGTGCAGAAGATTTGGTCTCCAACTTCCTTTCCTCAGAAGCTGGTAATGAGGATGTGGAACAGTGAGCTCCCACTCACCTGAAAATTCTGGGTGGCTTCCTTACCAACTAAAACAGCCTAAAGATGTGTAATGACCAGCTGTTCACTCTCAACAACGGCACAGACTATGACAGCACCGAGACCTGCAAACACAGAGCAAGGCGACACAGTTCCTTGGGATTTCCTTATAAATGAAATGAGGAGAGGGGCAGGGGCAAGGAAAACTGCACAGGGGCAAAACGAGCCAGCCAGGGGGGAGGTTTTCAAGGGCATCCACAGGGCCCTGCTCAGGCCCCTCCAGTGCTGCCATGTGAGAGGGACAAAGGATGTGCTTAGCATACTGGGTTTGGACAACCCAAAATTAAACCAGATGAAAGACTCAAAATTCCAAAAGATCTTGACAGTTTGGTTTAACAGACTGGATCCAACAGTACTAAGTGTACAATGAGGTGCACAGAGTTACCAACTCAGGACAAAAGGGGCCAGACACAATGATAAAGTACGTATGGATATTGCATTTAAAATTCTAGGGATTTTCAGACAAAAAACTAAATAAAATTGATTCTTTCTCTCACCCATTCTCCTTCTCTTTATTCTTAAAAGAACAAAACAAAAACTTGAGACTGGAGTGGTAGCTCAGCAGTTTTGGTGCTTGCCTGGCACGCACAAGGACGCGAGTTCAAACCCCAGCACCACATACACGACAAAGTCTCAGAGCAACGGAAGCCACATGCAAAACTAAATAAAATTGATTCTCTCTTTCTCACTGTCCCACTCTCTTAAAAAAAAAAAAAAAAAAAAACTTTAGGGATTTTGAATAACTATAAACTCAGATTCAATGTGAGCCCAAAGTGTACTGCAGTCACCAAAAATGTAATGTACATACATTACATTTACATATACAGTTTATTATCTAAAATACAATGCAAACTGATTTTATGCCAAGTTCATATCGGCATTATTCACAATAGCCAAAATGTGGAAGCCACCCCAATATCCACGGATGTGAATGGCTAAGGAAAGCGCAGTACAGACCTGCAAGGGATATTTGACACTTGTTACAACAAGGATGATGAAACCTGAGGACATTACACTAAGTGAAATAAACCAGTCACAAAAGGAGAAATATTGTATTATTTCAATTACTTGAGGTCGCTAGAGTAGCCCAATTCTTAGCGACAGCGTGCTGCCCTGGGCTAACGGGGGAACCGGGAGTCAGTGTTCTGAGGCGCAGTGTCTGTCCAATGAGATGAACAAGTTCTGGAGATGGCTGGTGGTGATGATTGCACCAGTGTGAATGTCCTTTGTGCCACTGAACTGTACACTTAAAACCATTAAAAGGGTAAATTTTATGTTATATTCATTTTATCACAATTATTTTAAATGCCAAAAGAAAGTAATACAATCTTTCTCTCAATTAGTTTGAACAAAGGTCACCATCCAGCTCCATACTCTGCTCTCAAAACATACCTTAAAACATGGCATGGTTTCTATGCTACACAAGGAATCAGCAATATGCTCCCTGACCCAGCTACTCCCTGGACTTCTAGCTTCTCCTCCTCCCTCTCACACACCAGCTTCTTCACTGGACTTGGATGGCTCGTCCCAACCCTCTCCCTCTATGAGGGGATCACTGGCCACTTGGATAAGGAGACGGTTCCCACGCAAGTGCTACCCAACGTCCCCAGCATCAACATGCTGTGGTCCCCAGACCCATGGGCAGAAAGTCCTTCAGATGGAGGAACTCCCAGGCATGGGCACTCTCCAGAGAAGCCTAGAATTCCTCTAGGTAATGAATCTTCAAGAAGTCTTAGCCCCCTCACCCCACTTCCTCTTCAATCTCACCTCCAACACACACACAAACACACAAAAACAAAACACCCCTTGAGTTTGTGTCCCAAATGCAAACAAGGGGATGAAGGTTCATTCATTCAACATTCAGAGTCCGGAAAAAATTTTGAAGGTAAATTCTTTTAAATTATTTACCCATTAAAGAGCACACATCATAAGAACGATAATGTTTAATGAAACACTGACTATTATCAGATCTTATCTCATTTCTCTCATCCCTCTAAATAGATTAGTCTGTGAAGCTGAAACAGAGTGCCCCACAGGTGGAGACCTACAAGGTGCACCATGATCACCATGACACTGGACCCAGCCCTGGGGACACCAGGTCTCAAGAGGAAGGTACCTATAAAGAGGAACAGCAGATCCACACTCCTGTCCCTATGCCTGTGGCTGAATCTCCCTGTGTCCTGTTGTCCTGTCCCTCCCCAGCTCCTCCCCAGGGCAGGAAGGGCATTTACCTGGCTGGCTGGGAAAAATCAGTGCCTTTTCCCTCTGTTGTCTCAGGAGCCTGTTGGGGCCCACAGACTATCTCCCTGAACCAGGACAGGGGCCCAGGGGATCTGGCGTGTCCTGACCAAGCAGGCTAGTCTGTCTGATCCTGAGGTTCAGATTTGGAAGCCCTTCACTGCCACACGCAGTCCTCCAATTTATCCTTTATCAGGAATAAAGCTAATAATTGTTGTCCACCTGCCTGGCCCCTCAGCCCTGCTTCCCATCACCTGTGGAGCTCAGGTGAGAACGTGTCCTGCCCTCAGGCCCTCATGTCTGCACAGCCAGCATCGTGCCTTGAGCATAACAAGGTGCTGGGGCAGGTTTGGGAAGAAGGGGTGAGATGCTCATGCTCACTGGGGAACCTGCCCCATGCAGAGGATGTCCACCCAGCCCATGGTCACCTTTCAAGTGGTAAGCACCTGATATCTGCTAGGGAGATATTCACGAACAATGGGAGTTTCCTTAGGGACCCTGATGGACACAGTACTTGAAGATAATACTAGAGTCTCAAATAACAAAAGTAACTCCAAAGAACTACTAAAGGCCTTGTTCTGACTCTAAATGGTACCATGAGCATTTATGGAGACCACAGAATGCAAGCCCAATCCCTGCTGCCTCAAACCAATGCACCCTCCTTCCCCCCGGTCTACACTCAATTCATCCCCTGCCCAAGGCAAATACCAAGTGTGCCCAAAATACAAGTCGGGACCAGTTTGAGACACTGCCAACATGAGCCACATAATTTCCATTTCCTCTGGCCATTTATGTCCCTAAAGCTTGGATCCACCTTCTTTAAGAACAGGGCTAAATGAACTAAATAGGAGCAGCACCTCTGAAAGGTATTAAACAGGAAACTCTGATCCGATAGGAACCTTGGAGCTCTTTTGGTTAGTTCAAGAAGCAGCTATAGTACTGTAGATGTAGCACGTGACCCCAGCACTGTGGGGAGACCTGAGGATGAGTGGGACAGTGGAGGACAGTAACAAGGTATATTAATCCTGTGGGTTACTTGGGAAGCTTCCATCTCCCTTTCCTCTGCCCTTTCCCTCTTTCCTTTGCTTCTCTCATGGGTGAGAAGGGGACAGGTCCACACTATCATTATTACACATGGAAGGTCAAGATGTCTTCAATTTTCTTTTTCTATATACATGTGATTTTCTTTATTGTTTGCAGCTCTATTGAGATCTGATTGTACATCCTAAATATATGCAGTTTTTAATTTATCAATGTGATGTTTTGATATATTTATGCACTGTGAAATGATTACTACAAACTACACATGCATTGCCTAAAGAAGTTGTGTGTGTGTGTGTGTGTGTGTGTGTGTGTTTAACACTTGAGATCTACTCTTCTAGCAAGTTCCTTAGCTTTTAAATGGAATGAGTTTAATAAATAGCTGACCTGATCCACAATATACACTGCTGGCTAGCAGTGGGGCTGGTTAACAGCAAGCCTCGTTCCTTCCAAGGCTGTTTCCAATGTCTGATGCTCACAACATGGGAGCAGCTACACATGATGACTGGCAACCCCTAGGAAGGCCACTTTAACTCTGCCCATTCCACTCTGGGGTGGGAGGGGGGTGTGCTCCAAATGAGTGTGGCAAACTGAGTTTCTTTTTTAAAGCAAGAGAGACAGTGGTGGGGGGGTCAATTTTAGTTTTTCATGTGGCTTTCGTTGCCCTGACACTTTTGTTGTGTACATGGTGCTGGGGTTTAAACTCGCGTATCTGCGCATGGTAGGCAAGCACTGTAACCACTGAGCCACCACTCCAGCCCCAGCCAACTGAGTTTTGATGAAAAAGACTAGGTTGGCTTCCTTCTCTGACGTTAGCGACCGGATATGCATTTGCCTGGGTGGACATTTGTTCTGAATTTCAAAGCAACATCAGTGCATCAAGAAACCAGAATCTTCTATAACATACCAACGTAGCATAATAAAATTAGTGCATAAAGAACGGAGTAGGTTAGACAGGAATAACCATCAACTACTCCCCATGTTCCAGGCACATTGCTAAGCGTTTCGCTAGAAGGATCTCAGGCAATGAGAACATTGTCTCCACTGAATAAGGAAGCAACCAGGACAGAGTTTAAGAAACCCACCCAGCCAACAGATCACTGGGCGACCCTCGCGAAACAGCCATGCGTCCTCCTACCTATGGGCATGCTCTGCTTCCAGATAGTCACGTCCAGTGTTTTACAATGGGAGAAAGTGTCCAGGAATTCCCTCTCATCCCCATCTTTTAAAATAGTACAGAATAAAAAAAGTAGAAGAGAAAAACAAAATCTGCCCTACAGGCCAAAACAAAATGTCCAATTAAAAAAAAGCTTTCACTTTGTTTTTCTCATAAAAAATTCAAATCACTGGAGAGTGGGAATATGGGGGAACCATCTCAGAAGCAGATGTCATTCCTCCATGAGATACCCATTTAATACAAGAGTTCTTCTGGGGGAAACTGCAACAGATGTAACCCAAGGTGGTCATCCATGTTTTGGCATTACCCCTGGATAACAAAGTATATATATATATTGGTTACTGATGGTTTGATAATGTTTCCCCCTCAATTGTATCTCTATATACTTCTAATAAAAAAATAAAAAAATTTCAAATCATTCAAGTGCTATTTAACCATGTTCTCCAAACAAACCTGGGCAGGAAGTCCAGGCAACTCTGCAATTCCTCCTGTGATGAACAGTTCAGAGGGGGCTGGAGCGGTGGCTCAGCGGTTACAGTGCTTGCCTGGCATGCACCAGTATGCACGTTCAAACCCCAGCACCACATACACAACGAACAAAAGCCACATGAAAAACTAAACAAAATTAATTCTCTCTTCTTCTCTCTCTCTCACTTTTCCTTTCTCTAAAAAACTAAAATAAAACGAATTTTTAAAAAACTGTTACGAGGTTGCCCAGTGTGCAGCTGAGGCTTGAGGCTGCCCTTCTGGCCTCACTCTCGCCACAGTGCAATGGAAAGGCGTCAAGAAAACCCATATACAGGGTTTCTATAAGAAGAGACACATGAAAGCCAAAGGACAGCGTAGTCCAGAGGGCTAATATCCAGAATATACAAAGAACTAAAAAAACTAAACAACAAAATCACAAACAATCCAATCAATAAATGGGCCATGGAACTGAAAAGAAACTTCTCAGTGGAGAAAGTACAGAAAGTCCATAAATAAGAGAAAATGTTCTACATCATTAGCAATAAGAGTAATGCAAATCAAAACTTCACTGAGATTCCACCTCTCTCCTATTAGAGTGGCAAAAATGAAGAATACGAACAATGACAGATGCTGGACAGGCTGTGGGAAAAGAGGAACACTGTCACATTGCTGGTGGGACTGCAAACTGGTTCAGCCACTCTGGAAAGCAGTGTGGAGTCTCCTCAAAAAATTAGGGCTGGAACAGCCTTATGACCCCAGCTATCCCACTCCTGGGTATTTGCCCAAAAGAGCATATTATGGAGAAACGGCCTCATCAATGTTTATAGCAGCTCAATTTACTACAGCTAGACTATGGAACCAACCCAGATGCCCCTCACTCAACAAGTGGATTCAAAACTTTGGTACATATATACAATGGAATACTACTTGGCTGTTAGAGATAATGATTTTATGGCTTTTGCAGCAAAGTGGATGGAGATGGAAAAAATTATGCTAAATGAAATATCCCAATCTCAGATACTCAAGGGCTGAATGTTTCCTCTCATTTGGGGAAGCTGGAATACAACTGGAAACAGTATGATAGATGGCTGAGCTAATAAGAACCTCAACATGTATGAATTTTTACACAAACGGAGAACCTTGCCTAGGATGCTGGGAGACGTGGGGGGGGGGGCAGGGAGGAGAGAGGGATTAGGAAGGATACTTAGGAGATTGGAGGGAGGGAGTATGGGGAATCAACTCAGAGGGAAACCTCTGACCTCCATGAGAAGTCCATTTAACACAGGGATTTAACTGGGGGAAACATGAAACCATGGGGAACCCAAGGGGGGAAACCATGGAATGGCATCAGCCTTGGCTAACTATGTGAATATACATTTGTTCTTGATTATTTGATAATGATTCTCCCTTAATTGTAAGTCAAGTCCATATTTAACAAATAAAAAAATAAAATTAAAAAAAAACCTTTGCTACCTTACCCAGTACTGATCACGAATTCATGGTTATAATTCACTTACTTCTTCAAAGTAGTGCCTTTCAAGCCAAAATGAGGTGCACACACATACACAAATATATATTTGTGTATGTATGTGTACAGACGCATATACACGTACGTGTACACATGCATATACACGTGTATATACACATATACACGTTTATATACGTATATACACGTGTATATGCGTGTGTATGTATACATGTATGCGTATACATGTGTATACATATATACATGTGTGTATACACATATATACATACATATACATGTGGTTATGATATAACCAAACAACCAATCCCAGAAAAGATGAGGTATCTTAGTTGACTGTTAGGGTAGTCCCACATCCTATTCTAAAGTCCCTACTCCACATTCAGTCCAATTATTTCCAGTAAGAATAAGTTGAGTGGCTGAAGTGGTGGCTCAGCAGTAACACGCTTGCCTGGCATGTATGAGGACCCGGGTTTGATCCCCAGCTCCACAAACACAACTAAGTGGAGGAAAAACAAAAACCAGATGAAAAAAAAAATAAACACTCTGTCTATATTTTTTTAAAAAATAAGTTTAGGGTATCTCATATACTCTTAAAACAGGTCACAGAATTCTCAAAGGAAGTTAAACTGAGATACAAAACACACAGAATTTGAAGGTGTAGAGGTCAAAGGCACAAACCCCAGATCAACACCAACAGATGTATAACTCCAAGGGGTTTGGGAACTAGGGGTATAGACGCTGCTGCAAAGGCTCAGATTATAAGGAGAGAAAGGATTTATCCCAGGGCTCCATCTTTAGTCCAAAAACCTGAGCATCTTTAGCCATCAGCAGGCTGACCAGCGAAGGTAGCTGGCGAGGCAAAGAGGCCCCATTTCACATCTGCAGGAGAAACTGTGGGATCTACAAACAACAAGAGTCTACACAGAATACCTTTCTTTTGCTGGATGGGAACTTCTTGTTCCTTTCAAAAATTTATTATTGTTAAAATTAGTATCTGACATTCACGAAACGCCAACGCCATGTCTATATCTGCGGTTACAGCTCCATCATTCGTTCACCTCTGAACCGACTATCCAAACATCCCAGCCAACAACTGTCAGGCACAGAGATAAGGAAGGCAATTAAAAGTTATAGGAACAATAAAAATAAATTAGTAATATAATTCTCTGCGGTTGTCAAGGCATCGTTTATGACTTTTGCATTAGAGAGACTGGGAACTTTTTTTTTTATTACTGCAGACAATGCAAAAAAGCAATGATTTTAATGGCTAAAGGCAAGTCAGGAAAAGAAAAGGCCTTGGGAAAGTTTCCAGCCTAAAAAAGCACATTAGCCCTACTAAATGGTGTGCTCTGAATACCAAAGGGAAGCTTGTCTACCCTGCAGCCCAGCTGTGCCCATGCTGCTGGGCCATGTATCTCCAAGTCCACAGTGGCATGGCCAACATGGAGGCCGGTCAAAGACAAAGCCCAGCAGGACTGAGGCCCTTCTTCAAGCCAAAGGGAGCCAAAGAAAAATGGCAGAACCAAAGCTAAGTCAAGCTAAACTCCAACCATGCAATATTCAAACAGGGTCCAAGGTGTTCCAGAACTCTCACGTGAAGTCGACCAGCACATTCTCCTCAACGTCTCCAGGTCCAGGGAAGTGAAGGTTTCCATGATGGTTTATGAGCCTGCCTGAAGGAGCACAACATGTGGAAGGCCATTACATTTTTCTACTGTAACTACCGATTTCTGTGTTTGCCTGTGTCTTCTCCCCTGCCATTACACGGATCCTTAAAATGGGCACCCAATGTACGTTATCCATTTTTCTAACCATAGCACTTGGCATATAGTAGGCACATATGAAATCTGTTCCAGGAATATTGAATATGTTTAACAAATAGGCAGTCCCCAGAGACCGTTTCTGCTCATGAATATCTTTCCTACTCAAGCCAAAATTTCAATGCTTAATTTCTTTGGATTTTTTTTTTTTTAGGTCCTTAATAAAAGAGATAACTTTGAGACTGGGGTCACAGTTCTCTGGACTTCTGGGACTTAATATGTAGAGGGAATAAAAGTAAATGGTTCATAATTGAGGAGAAACAGTAGAAAGGAAAGAAAGAAATAAGAAGTGAAGAAATGTAAAGAAAAGTTTAGATGAGAAGGAGGAAAAAAAAAAAAAAAACAAAACCCACATACACTCTCTGAACAGCTAAAAGAATAACATCATTAGAAAGACTTCAGACACCAGAAAACTGAAGTGTTTTCAAAGTTTGGAGTGACAGCTAAAAACTGGTGATGAATGGAAGGGCTTTGCAAGACTATCTGAAACAAAACATTAACAGAATAAAACTCCATTTTTGCTTAATGTTTAAGAGAAAACAAAATAGAAAGAAAATCAAATTACTAATAAAGACAACTTTAATAAATTTTTGAGGAGCTGGAGCGGTGGCTCAGTGGTTATGGCGCTTGCCTAGCATGTGCAAGTACGCAAGTTTGAACCCAACACCACGTACACACGAAGTGTTGCAGCAACAAAAGCCACAGGAAAAACTAAATAAAATTGATTCTCTCTCTCTCACTGCCCCTCTTTCTAAAAAAATAAAAATAAAAATAAATTTTTGAGGGGATGGAGCAGTGGCTCAGCAGTTACGGTGCTTGCCCAGCATGCACAAGTACACGGGTTCAAACCCCAGCACCCACATACACAACTAAGTGTCAGAGCAATGAAAGCCATGTGAAAAACAATAAAAATTGATTCTCTTTCTCACTGTACTTATCTCAAAAAATAAAATTAAATAAATTTTTGAGTCTGTTTTATGCTTTACCAAGTTTGGTCCATTCCAATGCTTTTATAAGACTTGAAGAACTATCACAGATGCATGTTATGCCGTCAAAGAGTCTCTTTCATAACTTTAAAAATAAATTGCAAATTTCCATTTCACACTTTTGTGCAAGCAAATCCATTTTATACAATTTCCAATCCACTCTATGCTCTATAGACTTTGCTGAAACTGACTGTTACCCAGTACTTCTCAGTTTATTTGGGGGTTTTAGTTGCCATCTTTTGAGCATGGAACAAATATATACAGGAAAGTTAAACTTAGACTGGGGGAGAGGGAAAAAGTTTGATTTTGTCATACTAAATTAAACAAAAAAAATATGCATCCAAAAGGACTAAAATATAGTAGGAACAGCAGGAGTAAGACCTACTGCTTCATAATTACAACATAATTAAAATGTGACTTCATAAAGAATTGGAAAGAATGAATTCCCTGCCAAGGGGCCATGTTTACCTTTCCCTAGATTTAAAGAGAATTTGCTGAGCTGGGGATGTAGCTCAGTGGTAGAGTGCTCACCTAGCACACTGGAAGCCCTGGGTTGGATTCCCAGCACCACAAACACAAAATAAATTTTTTGCTAGAAAGGAAAAAAATTCAGGCCACTAAATTCTTTTACATTTTGTTTCAAAAAGAAAATCTCCCCAGACTGCCTTGTATCAAAGACAGCAAAAGAGAAATATCAGTCCTCATCCCCTCTCAGGAAGGTCAAGTTCAACCTCAAACCATTTAGATGTGCCACTCTGCCAAGTGGTCAGATTTCGTACCAGTGAGGCTCACTACAGAGGAAGAACAGGAAGAGCAAAACTCCACACTGGTCATCACAACCGGGCCCCAAAATGCAGGCTGACAGTAAAAGGACAAGCAGGGCTGGAGCGGTGGCTCAGTGGTTACGGCACTTGCCTGGTGTGTGCAAGTACACAAGTTCGAACCCCAGCACCCACGTACACAACAAAGTGTCAGAGCAAGGAAGGCCATGTGAAAAACGCTATAAAATTGATTCTTTCTCTCTCAATGTCCCTCTCTAAAAATAAAGACACATTTCAATCGTGTCAAATTAATCTCCCCGTAGTTCTTAAATGGTGATAAATCTCCCTGCAAGTGTAAACAGGTGTGCATGCACATAATTTTGAAAACATGTGTCTCTCACTAGCCGCCTGTCGATGAAGACACCCATAGGCTAGAGCTTTCAATAAATATTAAACCACAGCAAACAACAGTGCAGGGCTCTGAGACACGCAGCCTTTTACCCATGGAAAGCACCTGTCAAGAATGACTTCAAAGAGGAGCTGTGGGAAAGAAAAATAACTTTAGCCTGTGGTACCTAAAGCAAAGTCCTCGGACAGCCTGGGCATAGGGGATTGCAATAAAAGCTCTGGGTGGATGCAGGCAACAGTGCCTGACCTCCATCCTACCCTGGCAAGTGTCCCATGTGCAAGGGGTGCACAAGTCTGGTTTAATAACCAGGAGGGAGAAGATGGGGTGAAAGCCTGCACCAGAAGGCTGAGGTCTTGGGAAAATACCATGGAAAGCCAAAATCACACAGAAGCATTACGTCTTTCGGAAACATTAAAGCAACAGTGTGATCTAGGGGCAGAGTTTGTGTTTAACATCCAGAGGTGAGTTACTTTGTTTCTTTTGTCTCACTAAACAGAAGGCAGCGAAGAGGGAAGGAAATACATAGACTTCCTCTAAGGATAGCAAATTTATGCCATCTCTACTACAATGCCTGAAACTTCAGAAGCTCTGGTGAAAATTCTGAGTCTTGATGTCAATCATCTCTAGCACAACACCAAAAATGTACAACCACAACTCCTGGTAAGAAGTCAGTAATACCTGGCAAATTTCATAAAAGTGTTTAACTCCCAGACCAGTGAAACAAATATAAAAAGGCCACAGTAAAGACAACAGAAACTTGAGAAAGACACATCCAGGGACCTCAATTGATTGATGGACTGTCCCTTGCTCCCCAAACAGGGTTTTCTTAGAAGCTTAAGAAAAGAACTGAATGAATGTCCTAGGGCATTGTGACTATCTTTCTAGTTCAAAGAAAAAGCCACAGGCATGATTCCATCAGGACAGAGGGAAAATGAGGTCACCTATCTCATGTGAAGCAAAGGACCAGAGGTGGCCTAAGTACCCAAGAGTGGCTTGGCATGAGCTAAGGTAGCTCTGCACTTCAGTGGTCAAGAGTGAAGTGGATGGGATGGATGCTCAAGGCCAGGGGCCAATGACTTTGACCCACCTGAACCACCCTCAATGAGCCTGGCACCTGGTGGGCTGTGCAGGAAGGAGCCGACGAAGCAGGCCTGAGTACTGCCCTTGGAAAGGCCTGCTTGCAACATCTGGCATCTGAGAACTTGGATTTTGGGATGGTTCCCACCACCCTAACTGAAATGAGTGACTCATGTGCCCACACTGATTACGCAAACTCTGTGGTTTACACTTAACACCTGCTTTCCTGCAAGGAGTCAGGAACATGGGCACTTGCCAGGCAGAGGGTGCCTCTGTGACCAGCTCGTAACAAAAACCCTGAAGAGAAGCAGCGAATCTGGAAGGGCTACGTGCTGTATGGCTCCGCCATACGACAATCTGGAAAACAACTGTAGAGACTGGGCTGTCAGTGCTGGGGGTGCATGCAGAGGCAGAGCACCGAGGACTTCAGGGCAGTGATGACATTCTGCGTACTATGATGGGAACACACGTCGTTACACATGTACCCAAACCTACAGAGCGTGAAACACCAACAGTGAGCCCTCACCTGAAGACTCTGGTGACAGTGATGTGACAACACAGCTCATCAGCTGTAAAAATGTACACCCCCCCGTGGGGGATGGCAGTGGGCAGAGGCTGTGTGTGAGTAGGGGCAGGGGTATGGGACCTTTCTGGACCTTCTGCTCAATTTTGCTGTGAAAAAAAAAAAAAAAAAAAAAAAAAAGCTTTTAAAAGTAAGATGTATTAATAAACAAAAACGAAAGCTGGATGCTGAGTGTCTACCCAGCCTCCCTGGCAGACATCACTTCACATCTTGTCACCGCCCTTTCTGAGCTATCAAGTGCACCCTGGGTGACTTCACTGGGAGAGGACTCTTAGAAGTTGGCACTTGGTGGCCCCTGGATTCACCCATGAGATTTCTCCTTTCACTGATTTTGCTCTGTATCCTGCCACTGTGCAATCTCAGCCGTGAGTCTGACTGTTCTGAGGCCTCTGAGTCCTACTAGGGAATCCTCACACTGGGGAGGGGTCTCGGGAACCAGTACATGGGGCTTAATATTCATTTTTGCTACTGTCCAGAAAGCTCTGACAAATACTCCAGATTCCAAAAAGGGACCCGACTACTGATCTCCAGGATGCTATTTCAAGTCCTAATGACAGCACACAGATACCCCCACCGGGCCCTGCTTCCAGAGGACAGGCTTCCTCCACAAGGATCTGGGCCAATGACAGACCCGGGCTTATACGACTGCCAACTCCAGGCACCCCTCTCCCCCACAGGAGAACATCGGCCCCCACGAAGGCTCTGCTGCTCTTTCGTTAAAAACAAAAACAGCAAACCTCAACAAAATCCAGAATAATACCTCTCCACTAGCTTCCCGGATATTCTAAGGCCACTGCACTACACCTACTGGACAAGTTTTCACCCAGCGAGGGCCTGCGAAAGAGCACAAGCTTCTGGAATATGAGGAAGAGGCCCTGGACAAATCCTAAGGCCCACAGAGGGCTCCAGACTCTGCAGACAGTGCACACACACCCCCCAAGGAATCAGAATGGCTTCCAAGCCAAGGACAGGTCTAGGTCACAGATGACCGAGGGTCCTGGGAAACCAATGGCACTCTGGGTCTCTTCCCCAGCCCAGAAACCAGGCTTCCTTCCTAGGCTGGACAACATGAGGGTACAACCTTCAAGATGTCCACCTGCAAACAGTCAAGGCAGGAGGGCTTGAGGGCTCAAGACCCAGGCAACTTAGGCAGGGCTCCCAAATATGTCACCCCCGCGACTCATTTTGCTCATTTGTGAACAGGAACGGGGCCTCTGTGAGCTCTAGCATTGCATACAATGTTGCGGTACTTTGAAAATGATACAGTCACACATTTATTTAGCAAATAAATGACATGTCAAGATGCATTAGGAATACAAGGACAGGTTTTCTGCCAGCACTCAAGGAGCTTGCACTGAGTCATAAAACTTTTGCATACCCTGACACCTGTGAAAATATCCTCCAGCCACAGGTGACCTAAATCCCTCATCCATTCAGAAATGCAAACAAAAGAAATTTTGGTTCTGTTGGAATCCTGGCAGGTTTGAAACTGTGGGAAGGGTGGAAAGCAGACGATGGGGGAGGAGATGGCCACTGAGATTCAGGACAGAGCTGTCCTTTAGCAGATTAGACCTCCTAAATCAGCCACCAAGAGCCAGGCTTCTTGGGAGCTGGGAAGGCAAATGGAGTGACAAGAGGGGCAGGAATGTCACCTGGAGGGAACAGGAACTCCAGCCTGTTGCACAAAGATGAGCTTCTGCAGGAAGTCCTTCCAAAACAACGGCGGCCAGGTCATCAGTGGAGATGAGGACTCACCAAAGGTGCTGAGCAGGTGAAGCAAGAACACCAAGACACAAGTGAGGCCCGGGGCACAGCTGGGAATATGGACAACAGTTGAGGGCCCATCAGTTCACTTCTTCCAAGGGGCTGCCATCTGCTTCCTGTCCTGCTCCTCTCTGATTCCTTCCTGGTCGCCTTGTCTCGAGAGCCCTCACGCAGGAAGCTAGTGACACGCCCCAGGCTGACCTCTGCTAGACCAGCTATCAGTGGCCTTCAAGTCTCAGAACACCTGCCACAGGTACCCTGAGCATTTGGGGGACCATCGCTGTGAAAGCTCAGCAGACATTTACACATAGTTCAGAGTACTGTTCGATGGATTTGAGAATCCCACAAGGGCTTTTTAAACTTTTCAATTATGGATGGAGATTTGCTAATATAGGTCCTTAAATCTCTGGAGTCTTCAAGCAGTTGTCAGCTGGATGTCATTATCCCTAAAGCCACCAGCTAACTCTGGGTCAGTCGTGGGAGCTCACAGCGAGCAGAAGCAAAGCTCTAGAGTATACAAGCCAGGCCCACAACTTACGTCATGATACCGACTAGATAAGCAGCCCTGCTTCTGACTCCTGATAATTACAACAGCGGCCATGCTCTGAGCCTCCACGACCCAGGCTCCGTGCCAGACTCTCACACATCACCAGCAAACCACAAGCCCTGAAGGACTCCTGTTAGCAGAGGAGATTCAGGAAAGCCGAGACACCTGACAGAGACCAGCAAGTATGTGTCTGACTCTGAGGCCCAAGTACGCACTCTCCTTGCTATATCACCCTTTGGCCAGGCGCAGTTTGAGAAAAGTAGCCATTTTTGCTTTATTTTATTTTGTTTTTGTTGATATGTGGAAGAGAAAAATTTAAGGACAGGTTACTCAAGGTAAGAAACCAATAGAGAAGGGTGCTTTTTAGCTGTTGATATGGATAAAAATACTGAGTTCTATTCTAGGCCTTGGGGAATGCTAAGGGCTCATAAAGACACCCCCACCCAAAGGCAGCCCTTCTGAGTACACCTGGATCCTCAGCTCACCACGGCACTCCGAGGACGCAGAGCTGACAGGTGCTGAGGAACAAGGTTTCAAACACGCGGCAGTTTGGCAGGTTCAGTGTGTTGTGGCAAAACTGCTCTTGATCTATGGCCTTATTTTACCCTTTTTTGTGGCCTTGCTTCAGCAAATAAAAACCAAGTGCGAGCTTTCTAGACAATCACACATAAGATCTGGGGGAGATACCAACTGCATGTTCCTGGTCTTCACACAGACAAATGCCAAACTGCTCCGAAATTCCATGCAATGTCAAAGTAAGCTTTCCTTGACTTAATTTTCTTCTTCAAGCAACATTGGGGATAGGACTCTAAGAAAACCTTGACTATTTTGGTTGAAAAAGATTTTTTTTTTTAAACAATCCTTTAAATCTGAGGGGGATGGGGATGACTATGTAGCTAGGGCAGGAAATTAGGACACAAGGAAAGATATCAGCCCCTGGCAATTAAGTCCCAGAAGGACTTAATTGTGCAAAGGAGCACTTGGTGGTGATGAGATTCATCAGCAGATTTCCAGGAAAATGGTGGACATAAAAGTAGCTGAGGCAGGAAAGGTTTGAAGCTGGGAGATCAGGGGATCTCCAAGCTCTCTCGTCTCCAGAAGAACCACAAAGAGGGTAATTCTGAGGCTGGCCGAGACGAAGCCAGACCCAGCACCTGGTGTGTGGTTTATCAGTTTCTCCCGGGCAATACTGCGTAATTCATGTGTCACCTGCCTCTGTGCCCAGGATGCATCCGAGCACTTGTGGTTCTTTGTGTCACTAGTGAGCTGGTGAAGGCACCGTCAAATCTTCATTTGCGTGTTTCCTTTAACTCCATGTGCCCTATGCAGGACTCCCCCAGAGGGTCTGCCCAGTCTGTGCAGCAGCTCCCACTGCTGAGCCTGCCACCTTGGGAGCCACCAGGAGATTCTGGGTTTTCAGAGGGGCCACATGTGGGCCAGACCACTGAGAACAGAGCGCCAGCAACAAGTAACCATGAAGCTGGACAGTGGGGAGTCTTCAGGGATCAAGCAAGACAAGTACTGCTGCCCTGACAGCTCCCATTCACACGTTGGTTCATTCATTCCCACCTGGGAAAGCAAAAGCTTCCAATTCCAACAAGCTCCCACCGAGTCTGCCCGGGACACGCAAACACAGCAGACAAGAGAGCCTCAGACGCATCCAGGGTTGCTGCAAACCATGGCGGCACTGACAGAAGGGAACCACAGGCCAGCCTCATGGGACACCCACTGCCACAGGCAAGCGGCTCCCAGTCTCCTAGTCACCAGCAGCAAAGGCAAATGAGAGCTCCCAGGCATCCAGAGAAACCTTGCCCGCTGACTCCAAAGAGCCTGAGGAAACTGCAAATCACCACTCCTAGGATTCATCCTGAATCCTCTTCCTAATATTCAATACCAGACCCGGAGTCACCACAGTGACCTCTGCTCAAGAAGACACAGCCAGGCCTTCTTGGCTGTCTGCCCCCAGGAGTGACCTGACTCTAAGACCCCAACATGTAGCTGAAAAGAAAATCATGGCTGGAGGCACAATGACTTCAGAGAAAAGCAGGCAGGAGCCGGCAGAGAGCAGCCTCAAATCCTTCATGGACGTGAGGCAGCTGTAAATCTTAAAATGTAATATAGAGAAGCTGGCCCACGGCCATCACTTCCAGCTTTCCCAGGGAATCCCTTGAGGGAAGGAGCAACGAAGGCAACAAGAGGGACGCTTGGTCACTCGGGCAAAGTGAGAGAGGCTTTAATAAAGCACGTGACAGATGTCCCCAGCTGCTAGCCCTGGAGCAGGAGTGAGCACACATGCCCGACCCATCCTGCTCCTCAGTAGTGAGGCAGGTGCTCTGAACAGTCACACTGGACCTTGCTGATTATTAGAGAACCTTGGAAGACATGCGGGAGCCCCTTCTTGCCCCTTCCTGTGTATGCGTTCACCTGATTCTCTGGGAAGGAGCCGAACTGGTCCCTCTCCCCCTGTTTGTCTCTAGGACACTCTCACCTCAGACTCTGAGTGGCTCAGGCCTCCTGCTCACCCAGGCCCAGCTGTGTGCTTGGCTCCCTTCCAGCATCAGGGACACCTCTACATAAGAAAGGTGTCCCAGCTGATCCAGCTCCGTCTCTGCCCTCAGTAAGCGCCAGGGGGCATAGGTACAAGCGAACTATGTGCTTCATTAACTTTGCTTCAAGATTCCCTCTAACACTTTGGTTTATTGTTTTAATTTTTTCCTTTCTCTAATACAATAAGGTAATAAAAACCAGGTGGAGGAAGCATAAATTTTTAAAAATAAAATGAGGATAATCTAATTTACTGTTAAAAAAACAATAAAACATGTAAAACTGTTAATCACATCTATACATCAGAGCTGTAAGTGAAAAGCTCTAAAGACTTCAACAAAGACATCCAGCACTCGGCACACGGAGAACAGCTCCAGCTGAGCCCTGAGGAGTGCAGGGGGATCAGTCTGGGCAGCTCTCGCACCCGAGTCTCTGCATTTGCAGAATCAGCAACACACTGCCCCATTCTCAGGCTATGGTATGTGGCCCGCAGATGAAACAAGGGCAAAGTCGTGAAATTAATTCAGATAGCTTGGGGTAAAGGCTGATCTGATTCTGGGAAAGCTCTAGCTATTCTGAAGGACATGGATCCCCTTCAAGTTCATCAAAAACAAGGCCACGTGACTATGGGCCATGGCTTGTTCCACAAGAGCCCACCTGCACACAGCAGTGGGTACCCCGAGGTGCCTTGTTCTCTTGCACAGCAGAGGGTGCTGGGTACTTATTGTCCATTTTGCTTTGTTGAGCTACCCCTCTTTTCACGGACAGCACAAAGGTCAGCACTGGCATGGTCCTGCCAGAGCAGGATCTGAAGGAATAGGGGATTTTCTACCATTACACTGGCTACGGATGTCTGTCCAAGAGACAATGCCAAGAAGTGGGAGGACATGCGTGTGTTATCATTGTATGCAGCAATGGAACCAAAGCCAAGGAAGTCAGAAGCCTGGGGAGGGGTGGGAAAGGGAGGACAAAGCAAGCAAGATAGAATGTGGGACCCAGAACGACAGGAGTGAGTAACCCACAGCACTGGG
>PVKS010016399.1:0-44043 GCA_004027875.1 Aplodontia rufa | reverse complement strand
ACAACAAAAAGGACATTAGTGGGAAAACTGGCAGAATTCGAATAATGGCTACAGATTTTTTTTTTTAAGAAAGAGGGACAGTGAGAGAGAGAAAGGAGAGAAACAACTTTATTTAGTTTTTCATGTGGCCTTCATTGCTCCAAGGCTTCGTTGTGTACGTGGTGCTGGGGTTTGAACTCGTAAACTCGTGCATGCCAGGCAAACGCCATAACCGCTGAGCCACAGCTCCAACCCCAGATTTTTTAATAATATCTTACCTGTGCTGATTTTGATCATAGTACTATGGCTATGTATCATTTTATCAGGGAAGGTTGGGTGAAGGATAAATGGGAATTCTCTACACTATTTTGTGACTTTTCTTGAAATCTAAATTTATTTTAAAATAAAAAAATTAAATATTTTTCCTAGTTATTTGTTCAAAAACCAAAAAATATGCTTCAAACAGCTACCTTAAACCTCATACCTACAATGTTTTCTGGCTTATCATTACTTATTTATCCAACCCATCAACTTCCCACTGTGCCAGTGTGATTCTCCATGAGAACACATCCTAAGAGTGTTCTCATCTCCATGAGAACACATGAGGCAGGCTTTCTGGAGTTATCAGAACAGGGCCTCAGGATTCTCCTCTCCTGTCTTAACGACTGCTAGGAATCCCTCTACCATTTCTGAGAAAGGCATGGCTGCTCTCCATCTTTTACATGGCTCAAAGGTCACCTTCAGAAGGTCTTCTGGAGTTTGTCCTTCTCAGGACTGATGACTCCTGCTTTTATGTTTTGGTGAATGAATGAACACATGCTCCTATGCATGACTCTTCACAGCACTACTGAGGCTTCCTTTGTATGCATACTGTAACACCCAGATAATTTCTCAGGGGACCTTCTGATGCTGGGATTCCTAAGGTCTCTTGAGGCCTTAAAATTGCAAGTCATGTTCTAGTCTATAAACAAGAGCATAAGTAGTTTATAAATAAGGAGCATGAAGGCAAAAGATGCTAAGTGACTTTCCCAAGCCCGTATGCATGTGAGTGATAGGGACCAGACCAGCCAACTCTCCTGAGAGGCTATGGCAAGCTAGGCACATGTCTCAGCATGTACTTGGGGAGATGAGATGGTCCTGGCCAGGTCCAGATCATGCAGGTTGTTTCAGGTCAGGAAAAAGTTTTGTCTTTAGCCTTCATTTCAGTCAACTTTTAATTGCTGTGACCGAAGTATCCGCAAAGAACAACTTAAAGGCGGGAAAGGGTTTTTTTGGCGGGGGGGGGGGGGGGACGTTCACAGTTTCAGAGGGGTTCATTCCATGGTTGGCTGACTCCATTGCTTTGGGCTGGAGATTAGGCAGAATAGAGCAGGAAAGCTGCTCAGCTCATGGCAGCCAAGAAACGGGGAGGCGGGGTATCCAGGTACAAAACATCAACTCTGAAGGCACACCCCCAGTGACCTACTTCCTCCAGCCAAACCCCACCTGCCCACGGTTACCACAGTGCAGCAGTCCTTTCAAATTACTAACGAATCAAATAGATTAATTTGCAGATCAGGTTACAGTTATTATCATCATCTGATTCACCTCTGATCATTCCTGCATTGTCCCACATGAGCTTTAGGGGGCCACCTCACAACCAAACCATAACACCCTTACAAAAGGAAGGAACCACTAGGGATTATCAATAAGTCTGTGTCAGCTCTGATCAGATCACTGCCTTACTCAAAAACGGTCAGTAGCCCCCACTGACTAAATAATAAATGTTAAAATCTTCAGCACATCAAAATATACAAAAAGCCCCTCCCCAATCTGTTTTTCTTTTTCGGGGGAGGGGAGAGGGGTTCTACTTGTTTTTGTTTGCTAGTTGTTTTTTGTGGTGTGAAAGACTGAACCCAGGGCCTCACATATTCAAGGGAAGCACTCCACCACTGAGTGAGCTACATTCCCAGCACCTTGTCTGTTATCCTACTGTTGATGCTCCAGAGCCAGTCAAGGATAGATCCAAGAGTCCAGTCAAGGATAGATTTTACCTCAGCTCACATCCTTCCTTGGTTTCTTTCCTGCCTCATCTTGTTCCACTCCTTCCCTTATAGGCTCTTCATGGAATATATTCCCTCAGTAACCATTTTCACAAAAATTTCCATTCCATACTCTGCTTCTAGAGAACCTGTCCTAAAATATCGGTGAACCTGGCAACATCTGGATAAAGATGGGCAATGTGCCATGCACAATGTAGATATTTTATATGCATGTTCCATTTAGTCTCTGAAATAATCACATGTAGTAGGAACTACTATAATTTCTATTTTGCAGAAGTTATTGAGGCTTAGAGTCAAATAGCAGAGTCATGGCTTGAATTCACATCTGTTCTTTCTACCACACCCAGACGATATGCTAGGATAACCTCCATTATCAGAGTAACTCAACAAATGTTTGAGGAACAAATGAACGAGCCATAGTTCTGCCATATCAACACTGTCTACATGGCTCAGAGTTGGCTATTGCTTTGTGCAACTTAAAAAAAAAATTAAAGCCAGTATTGTTGTTCCTGCAAATAATTACAATCACCAGGGTAAATACAATGTGCTAAGCTGAACAAAGCAGCATGGATTACAGTCAGAAGGGAACTACATTTTATCACACTAAGTCATGATCATCTTTTATAAGTGACTCCATCCGGGTTTTTTTTTCTGTACACATATTAAACAAACATATTCAGTCTCCAAAAGTATTTTATAATTTGTTTGTTCATGTCTTTATCTCATACCTTTTCAAAATGCCAGATGGCTTTCATTGCAGTGGGAGGAAAGGATTAAAAGAAGTAGACAGATAAATCCAAAGAACCTCTTGTTTCCAAAACTCTCTCACAGTGTGGAGAAAACAACTTTCTCTAATAGCAGACATGGAAAATACAAAAGTGCCCACAAATGCCAGCCCTTTCTCTGTGAGGCCTTGCTCTTATCATCAGAACACTTATTTAAAATAGAGTAAAATATTGGAATGACAGGGAAGAAAGAGTTGCTTTTGCACTTAAAGTTTTAAAAAGTGGATTCTAAAACTAGATTGTGGATGATGGTTGCACAACTCTATAAAATTCACTAAAAATCACTGAAAAGTGCATTTACAGTGTGTGAATTTCATGGTAGATATTACATCAATAAAGCTGCAGAAAACTAGTAATCTGAAAGGGGGAGACAGGAAAAGATAAAACAAGTTTATCAGCACTTAAAAAATATTGAAGTTCCATGATGGACAATGGGGGTTCATTATATGATGTCTTCTACTCTGTGTATGTTAGAATCTTTTCGTAACAAAATGCTTTCAAAAAGAAATGGAGGGCCTGGAGTGGTGGCTTGGCAGTTACTGCGCTGACCTGGCATGCTCAAGGCTACAGGTTCAAACCCCAGCACCACATACAAAACAAAGTGTCAGAGCAACAAAAGCCACATGAAAAACTAAATAAAATTGATTCTCTCCCTGTCTCTGACCCTCTCTCTTAGAGAGAGAGAGAGAAAGAGAGAGAGGGAAAAGAAAAGAAATGGAGGGGCTGGAGCAGTGATCAGCGGTTACAGTGCTTGCCTGGATATGCATGAGGACCCGGGTTCAAACTCCAGCACCACATATACTACTGAGTGTCAGAAAAAAAACAGATTAAAAAATACATAAAGTTGATTCTCTCTTTCTTAAGAGAGAGGGACAGAGAGAGAGAGAAAGGGAGAAATATTTTTTTTAGTTTTTCATGTGGCTTTCATTGCTCCGAGACTTTGTTGTGTATGTGTTGTTGGGGTTTGAACTCACATACTTGCAAATGCCAGGCAGGCGCTATAACCCCTGAGCCTCTGCTCCAGCCTCCAGCCCCACTCTCTCTCTCTAAAAAAAAAAAAAAAAAAAAAAAAAAGGGACAGGCAGAAAAAAAGAAGGAATAGAACAAAGAAAGACTATGGTTTTGATCCTTACCACTAAATTTCACCAAGCAAGTATGTTTTGCCACTGTTCCCTATTAAGTATGACAAAAATTATAATGTAATGATTATAGCTGCCATTGACTGAGTTCTTACTTTGTGCCAGGCATTGTTCTAAGCAAGGGTTTTGCAAGAGTCATATCTTTACAACAGCTATGTGAGGTAGGCACAGTTTTTTACTCACATTTTACAGATGATGAAGCTGTGGCTCAAAAACCGCAAGAAAGTTGCATGAGGCCACCTGATACTATGAAACCAGATGGTAAGTGCTATACCAAGGACAAAGAATCAGTAGGCTTTGTAAGCACACGGGTAGGTGGCAGCTAACTTCTGGCCACAGGCAGAAATGAAAATGGGATTTTAGAAAGACTTTGCAAAGGGACAAAAGTCAAGCTGGGCTTTGAGGGACAAGTAAAGGCTCATCGAGCAAGCCAATGAAGAGGGAGTGGAAGAGAGGACACATCAGTACAAGAAAGTTCACAGTGTGCCTGGGAGGCCACAGGCTGTGAGCGGTGAGGAGGGCTGAAATCAGGGAGAGACAGGCAGGGATCAAGAGCCCACTGTGATTGGAGGAGGTGCTCTAACCAGATGCGCCAGGCCAGGAGAAGATCCCTGTCTTCTGTCTGAAGAGGTCCTGACATATCTTGCACACAGGTGTGTCTACGAATGATGAAGAAACAATGAGAACTGGTCAACAGGCACCAAATGCTCACTCCAGCTCCAGGCTACTCAATAACACTGTCTGGCACAAAGAGCCAAATAAACAACCACCTGTCACAGAACAAAAACACAGGTATTTTATCAAGTAAACAGCCTCATTTCACCTCACCTCAACTCACATTACATATTTCATTTTGTCCTGCTCACCAGAAATTGATCCAAGAATGTAGGAATTTACTGATAAGACATATCAGTTGGAAGGGAAGCTGAATTGCACTCTTTTTTCGTCCTTTATCATAATTTTTTCAAAAAAACCATGAAGAGTCTTTCTTAAGGGAAAACTCAATCTTGGTATGAATTCACACCCAAAGGCATAATAAAAATGTTGAAGGTCAGAGTTTCTGCATAAGCTTCAAAAATCATTATCATTGCTCAGATTCTCGAATCTAAACAATACTTTTAAGCAGAAAGTTTTATATGCCTAGTGTCTCACTTCCTTGAGTAACACCAAGACCCAACAGCTTAAATCAGAGATTCTCATAAAAGTATCTAAGGTATTATTTTTACATGGTTTTGGATACAAAGACTAGAAAATGCTGTATATATTCACTCTGTGTACAATGAATAATCAACATAAACATTGCTAAATAAACCATTTGGCCCTGCACATTCATAATGAATTACACTCACCTAGTGACCTGGTTCTAAATTCTTTGTTCCCTTGTGCAAGGGTGACAGTAAATGAACTCTGCTAATTAGCGCTAGTGCCTTGTCTGAGAGATTTTGAATAATTAGAGGAAGTGAAATTTGCTTTGTGAGCTCAGAGTAGACCACGAGAAAACACTTCTCCTTCCACTGATGCTGAAGTAAAAATTTGTAGGAGAACAGACAGTGGCAGAGGCATTTGTATCTGCAGAATGCCTGGCTTGCAACCGCAAGTGTACAGAGCCTATGTCCAAGATCTCTTTCAGCCAGTTTCCCTATGCCAAAAAATCTACCCAAACTGCAACCAGACCTCCACCATTGCCATCCCTTGGGAGGTGCAGCAGCGAGTTTCCATCCTCAGGCATTAGCATTTGTCCTCAACCAACTGACCATGGGGTGAAAGCAGGAAGTTTTTCCTCTCCCCGCCCCCCCACCGACTTTACTGTTCAAATAACTGCAAAACACCCTGTGGATGATTAATCACTTATGAACACTGGACTTTTACCCTCCCTTAAGGTGAAATGCCCTGTGGGATGCCAGCAGAAATGCCAGAAAAGGAAGACCATAAGACTCCCCTTTATAAGCAGGCACTAGATTTCAGATCCTTAAACCCCAGGCAACTGTTTCTAAGGAACACACTCTGGATGGTATCTGGGGAGTTGTCTGCACCAATCAACTTAGAGAAGTTGCCAATTGCTGTGCAGTAATGATGCATTTAGATGGCTGCTGATGGGACAGGGCATAGCCATTCTCTTCCTTGGAAAAAGTGGCCCCCTGGAACTTGGTGGGTGACTATACAAAAGGTCATTTTAGAAAAGAAAGAGAAAGGGACACTGAGAGAGAAAGAAAAAAATCTATTTTATTTATATTTTCATGTGGCTGTTACTGATCCAACACTTTGTTGTGTAGGTGGTGCTGGGGTTCAAATCCATGTCCTCGCACATGCCAGGCAAATGCTGTAATCACTTAACCACTGTTCCATCTCCCAAAAACCATTTTTAAAACAAACCAATATAAACAACAAAATCCAGTCCTAGTCCTGATAAAGAGAAAACTATTCTAACTAGAATCGCAGAATTTGGGAAGTTTAAAGGCACTTTAGGGAGTATCTCATCTAAGCATACCATGTTACGGATAAAGAAACTGAGGCTCAGCAAAGACACATGACTTACTTAAGGCCTTTATAACAATTAGTATGTCCTGTAACGGCAACAGAAGTCTCTGAGTCCTGGTCCAGGCCTTCTGCAGTTCAAGATAATATCCTGGTAAGAACCAGAGCCAGCAAGTTAACACAACCCATTTTCAAGAGCAATTATCATGAAGTAATAATTAGTTTAAACATTTTTACACTAACATATGCATTTTATTAAAACAAACCTCTTCAAGGAAATTTCACACCTGTGGTAGTCCTGTTCCCAAGCCATAAAAACTAGCGTTACACTATCAATATAATCACCAACCAAACAGAGCACTTGAAATGGGGCTGGTACAAGTTAAGATATGCTCTAAGTGTAAAAAATACAGCAGATTTCAAAGACAATACAAAAGAAAAAAGTATCTGAACAATTTTATGGTTACATGTGGAAATAAAATGGTTTAAATAAAATGAATTATTAAAATTAATTTCATCTGCCTGTTTACTATTTAACTGATGCTACAAGTGAATTAGAAATTATATTTGGGGCTCTCGGTATAGTTCTATTGGACCATTCAGTATTTGGTCTCTTTCTTCCAGGAACACGGTAAATTGCAAGTCTCTTTCCCCTTTGAAATTGGGCGTGGTCATGCATTTTGCTTTGAGCAATGAAAGGTGAATAGAGGAGACATGTGCTGCTCTGGGGCAGTGTGTCTCATTGCCCACGCATTACACTGCAAGATCCTCCAAGAAAATCGTGAAAGTGAACATGGAGATTGAACCCATCACGCTGAAAATGAGCTTAGGCTCCTGCTACTCCACCTGAAATATGCAGTGTGAGTTTAAATTGAACTTTTTAAAAAGAAGCAATTGAAATTCTGGAATTGTTCATTTCTAGATCATAACCTGATACCAAGTAGAGCTTTCCGATGTGAAGGTGTGCAGAGAACTAAACCACACCAGCATTTTCCAAACTTGTTTCACCACAAAACACTTATGAAAGTATAATTCATTGGCAGGATATTAATGAAACTTCACCCAGATTTTATTAATGAAGACAACAAAAAATAGTCACTGATCAACTGAGCCAAAATTTGACTTGCAAATAAATGTATAGCACAAAACCAAAAACAAATCATTTGTATGTTTATGTTAAGAATAACCCCCTGGGGGTGCTGGAGTGGTAGCTTGGCGGTTACTGCTCTTGCCTGGCATGCACAAGTACACAGGTTCAAACCCCAGCGCCACGTACACAACTAAGTGTCAGAGCAATGAAAGCCATGTGGAAAACTCAATAAAAATTGATTCTGCCTCTGTCTCTCTCACTGTCCTCTTCTTTTTTTTTTTTTTTAAAGAAAGAGGGACAGTGAGAGAGAAAGAGAGAAGTAATTTTTATTGAGTTTTTCACATGGCTTTCATTGCTCTGACACTTAGTTGTGTGCCTGGGTGCTGGGGTTCAAACCCATGTACTCATCCATGCCGGGCAAGCGCCATAACCGCCAAGCCACCGCTCCAGCCCCTGCCCTTCTCTCTTTACATACATACATACATATATACATATATGCATATATATAAAAAACCTGGGGCTGGTGTGATGGCTTGGTATCTTGGTATTACAGCGCTTGCCTGGCATGCAAAAGGATGAGGGTTCAAACTCCAACACCATGCATACAAAGAAGCATCAAAGCAAAAAAGTCCACAAGAAAAACTAAATGAAATTGACTCTCTTTCTCTCTGTCACTTTCTCTTAAAAAAAAAAAGAATAAATCCTATTAAGATCTATTTTACTTTTTAAAATAAACTAAGCTTCACCAATATCTTGATGAAAAATAAATGTTTTTGTGACTTCATACAAATCACGAGCCTGCTTAATATTAGAAGTAATGTCCTCAGACTGGCATGGTGGCTCAGCGGTTATGGCGCTGGCCTAGCATGTGTGAGGATGTGAGTTCAAACCACAGCACCATGTACCCAACAAAGTGTCAGAGCAAAGAAAGCCACATGGAAAACTAAATAAAATTGATTCTCTCTCTCACTGTCTCTCTCTCTTAAAAAAAAAAAGAAGGTTGTGAATGTTGCTCATCAAAGACATCACAAGGTACATTATAACCTTAACAATTATCACATTTTCCAAAAATTGAACAATATGACCAGTGTACTTTGCTATTGTTTGAGACTACTGAAGCAGGCTTCTCCAAAATTCACCTGTGTCATCTTGAATCGCTCACTTCCTTTTCTTTTCAGAAAACAAAGTCTGTTTATTTTTGTCTTCACTTTGAAGCACTCACTTATTGCTTGCTTGAGGTAAACATAGTTTATGGGCTATTAGGTCAGGGGATGTGGCTTAGTGGTAAAGCACTTGCCTATCGTGTGCAAGGTGCTGGGCTTGATTCCCAGTACTGTTGCTTTGAGACTGTAATCTAAACAAACTCAACGTTTAGATGCTTCGGGGAAAATTCAAATATTTAAATGATTTCTCCATATTTTCTATGTTCCCTTTATGAATGAACTAGTCTCTTCTCAGCCCCATTATGGCTTCAGGGAAGAGGATAGAGGCTCTGAAACAAGGAAGAGGAGGTCAGAAAGGTGCAGAAAATGGCACTAATTTATTTTGCACTAATGCAAAAAGGAAGAAGAAAGGCAAGTTCAGGCTATAAGAATGATATGTCCTGAAATACCCTCTTCTGGGTAGAAGGTTGGCGTATATAAGACAAAGGAATTCAAGCCAAAAGCTGAGGAATCCTGGGAGGAGCACTCTTATAGGTAGAAGGAGCATAGAGTAAGAGTGATAGGGTAGCTAGGCTGGACAGGGGAAAGGGCTAGGTCTACGATGAGCCCAACCATCCCCCATCTCCTTGCCATGCTTTGTGATGGACTGAGGTGGGGTTCACAAAGGGGTGTGGAAGTGGGTTCTCCCTCGACCTGCCATTACATGCATCTCAGGACAGAAGCTGCAGCCTGGCATGGACCTGTGGAGGGCCAGGTAAGTGGGGTGTTGCCCACGTAAGGACAAAACCAGGCTGATCTCCCCAGGACCATGGGAACAAATGCTCTCTTGATGGCCCTGGAGCAGCAGCCTCTCTTTTTCCCCTACTCCCAGATCTTTTTTAAAAAGGTCTATCTGTTGGCTGCCATCTTCTAGAGAATCGGGGTAAAGCAGCTTTGGAGCTGATCCTGAGATGCACGACCAAACTTACTTCAAAGCAGGTGATTCCAGTAGAGGCTAAAATACACCGAGAGGCCAGATAGAGCTTGCCCTGCTTTCCACCCTGCCCATGAAGCCCCAATGAGGGCTGCTGATGACAGTTAAGGAAGTTACTTATCCCTTGTACATCTGAACGTAGTGTAGGTGAATATTTGTCTGACAATGCTCATGATTTCAACAGCAGTGGATTTTTAAAGATGAGAAACCTGTGTTTCTGCTGCAAACCTGTGATAGTAAAGTGTGATTCTTTTATAACATCACATTTTGAAGCACTTAGCCAAAACAACTGCATTTAATTATTGGGCACAGGAGTACAATTTTTCTGTGGCCCCAGTGTGAATTCATAAGTGGCAATAAGTGCTTAGAATAAATGTTTTCTCCTTTTCGTCATTCTGGATACATCTGTGGTCCAGTTGCAACATCTGGAACCTGTTGAATCTAGCTCTTTTTACAAACAAAAAGATTTCTAATATTAATTTTGTTTTTCACAGAAATGAATATTTACTTAACCTAAGGCTGTTTTATGTAAAATTCAGTGTTCAGTGTTAAAAAGCAATTTATCTAATTTGTGTCTTAAAACAAAAAACTTTAGTGACACTGGATTCTGAGGGAATTTTGCACAAATACCCATTTATGCAAATGAGTATTTGAATAGCCTATTAACAAAGTAGCATTCCTTTTAAACAATGAGCAGAAATGTCAAGAAAATTAAAATAATTTTAGACTTAAAACATAGCCAAGTAATCTTTTGTTCATTTAAAAAACCATGTTTTAAATTAAATAAGAATTTCTAAAGTTATTTAAGGGAAGATTTGTAAGTTAGTAGCATGTGTGCTGAAAATTGTGTTAAACTGTCCTATGAGATTAATATTCTAAGATAAAAATAAATCAAAAGCCAAATTATACACTATTCAGGTAAGGCCAAAGTTGGTGTCTCTCATGTGAAACAAAAGAAGGAAATTGAACAAAAAGAAGGAAGTTAAGAAACATGCACTAAATGACAGGTTTTTTTCCCTGGTTTCCTCTTTTGAAATACTGAAAATAATTCATGTCCTGTGTAGAAACTTTGAAAGGTCTACTAATATAGATTAGTATGAGAAAGATAATAGGACTCATAGTCCTACTTCTTATAGATAATATGACCACCGCTTCAATATTAGAGTACATCTCTTTATTCTTTGGTCAATTTACAATATTTTAAAGTTTTCAAATTTATCAAACCAGTAATCTGGAATTGCATTTTGCTAATCTGATAGATAATATATCATGATGTTTCTCTTTTTATCTGTTTCTGGGACAGCTTAAAATATTAACTAAAGAAAATGGTAGCAGCTAATCAATTAGTCAACAAATATTAAGATATCTTCATCATACCTTGTAGTCAGTACTGTTTTAAGAACTATGGGTAATAATGTAGGGTTGATTTCTGTCATGAGGAATTTATGGACTACATCAAAAAGAGACACATGTATGAAACCATTAAAAAATAGGTCAGTTAACACCATAATACATGCTATCTTAGTGACTGTTAATGAAGACATACAAACGAATCTTGAGCTATTCAAGTTTCATCTAATTTCAAGAGGCAGAAACCCACAAAACAGAGTCTTTCTTGGAAATATGAAGGGATATATCATAGAATGTAAAATTCAGCTATACCCCCGAGGCACCTGAATCAGGAAATTTGGGGCTTTTTATTAAAATCATTATGGAAGAGAACTGATGGTCACAGATTGAGTCAATATTCATTCCTACCCAATAAACTTTGGCCAGAAGAAAGAGGATGTGTGGCCTCTTGAGTTGACCAAAGGGTAGACAAGGTTGGTGCCTATCTGATAGCGAACACATGGTCTGCCTTGAAAATAGAACCCTACTGAAAGTTTCCGGTGGGAATGTGTCCAAGCCCAGGAGATGGTTCATGTTGGTTATGATAAGCCTTTCCCTTTTGCCCCATATATACCTACTCAGACTCCATTTGAGCTGGAAGTAGAAACATTACACACTTCTGGTCAATGACACAAAAGTTTTAGGAAAGATTTCTCTTCCAAATAAAAGAGTTGCAGAAGGAGAGTCCCTTCCTTCCACACTCTTCATTCTGCTGCATGAGTATAAAAGTCATGTTGTATGGTACTGATTCTCAGAAGCACCAATTCAGAGCCATGACAGTGAGATTGACACAAACATTAGAACTGCTTACGTCCAGATTTCATGTTAACCTAGATTATTTTTATTTTTAAATAGGTAGTATTTAATCACTTTTAATGGGGCATACTCTTACCTAAATCCAAAAACCATCTAAAATGTAACTTGTGTCTTCTGGGACTATGGCAGTTTCTTTCAGAAGGAGATATGAAGGCAGAAAGGAAATTATTAGCTTCTCTGGTGTCGTTTTTCATGTTGTAAGCATGGTGTTAAACACCATATACCTATCTTTCCACCTAGCCTACCTACCCTTCCTCTGATCCTTTAAATCAAGAAGAATGTTATCTACTTACAGATAAGCAAGGGCCGCTTCATGGAATGTAACAGCTTGCCCAGTGTCTTAAGTGCAATATCACAGACAATGCTAACCCAGTGCCAATCCAAAGCCTTGCTATTGCCCCATTCCGCAGGTGTTGCCACCCAAAACTGCACCCTGCACACAGTGTTGTTAAAATGGCTACAAGAGGGAAGATAAGAGTGGAATAGACAGAGAAAATTTTAGAGAGAAGGGGAAACTTGACTGGACCTTTAAGAATAGATAGAATTCAGAGAGGAAAAGCAAAGTTGGAAAGGTATTCCAAGCAGAAGGAGCTCAGGAGACAGTCCAGGGAGGGCTTGGGCAAGGCATGACCATGTGTTAAAGGGTTCTAAAGCTGAAATGCTTAAATTTAGTATAATACAGTTGACATTAGGAAATCTAGAAGATTTGTGATGACAGAAAAAGAGCAGAGAGAAAACACCTCCCTGTGCTTTGGGAGAGAAAAGAGAAATGGGGTAGGGGGTGAGGGACCAGGGGAGAAAGTCAGAGAACCCTTAAGCTGTTTTATTAGTTCACAGTACTCAGAATACTTGGGGGTATTGTTTAGTAAATCCAAATGTGCAAATTCCATAACCCAGCACTTATACTTCTTGATGTTCACCCCAGGAAAATACTCACGTGGTGACAATAAAATAGGCAAGTTGTATATGATTTGTAACAACAAAAAATTAGAAATGACTAAATGCCCACTGACTAGAAAATGGCTAACAACTATAGCATACCCATTCGCATGTAAAATTATGCCATGGTTAAAAGCAATCATCTTAAGTCTTTATATTATCAGAAATTTGAGTTATGTTAAAAGGAAAAAAATCAACTTGTTTACATTATGATTTCATTTACGTTACAAGATACACAATAAAATTTATTATATATGTATACATTTTAAAGAGAGAGAGAGAGAAAGTGGAGAATAATTTCATTTATTTTTTCATCTGTGTTTTGTTTTTCCAAAATAGCTATGTATGTGGTGCTGGGGTTGGAACCTGGGTCCTCGCACATGCCAGGCAAACATTCTATTGCTGACCCACAACTCCAGTCCCTATATATACTTTTTTTTTTTAAAGAGAAAGAGGAAGAAAGAATCAATTTTATTTATTTGTTTTCATCTGCTCTTCATTTCACCAACACTTAGTTGTGTATGTGATGCTGGGTTTTGAACCTGGGTCCTCATACATGCCAGGCAAGCACTCCAACAACTGAGGCACTGCTCCAGCCATCCTACATATACTCTTTTGAGTATAGATATATATAATCTATATTTTCTGCAAATATAGTATTTCAAGTAAAAATCTCAAATATTTTATATCAATATATAAAAGAGAATACCTAGAAAAAGACAAAAGACCTGAAAGAATTTATACCAAACTACCAACAGTGATTACCTCTTGAGAGAATCTGGGATGCAGAGTTAAAGTCTACTTTTGAGACTTAAACTGGGTATGGTGGCACACACTGTATTCCCACTAATTTAGGAGGCCAAGGTAGGAGGATCACAAGTTTGAGGCCAGCCTCAGCAATTAAATGAGAATAAAAATAAAATAAAAAATAAAAATAAATAAATAAATAAATAAAACAGGGCTAAGTGCCACTGAGTTCAATCCCCAGTAACAAAAAAAGGGGTGGGGAGTTAAACCCTAGCTTTAATGCTTTTAATTTAAGAATGAGAAATTTGTATTTTCAAACATTGGTAAGAAAAAAAAACTAAACAATAAAACTATGGAAACAGAAATGAGAGTGTGATCTTTAGGAGGTGTTTAAATTCTTAAGAGATTAATGAATTAATGTCGTGATCACTGGAGGGTTATTGAGGGAAGTGAGTTCCTGATAAAAGGATGAGTTTGGCGCCCTTCTCCTCTTCCGCCTGCCTCTCCTCCCTTCTCTTCCTTTTGCATGAAGTGTCTTGCCATTCTGCCTTCTATAATGGGAAGAAGCAGTAAACATCCTCACCAGATGCCAGCACCTTTTACCTTTCTTATTTATTTATTGGTACGAGGGATTGAATGCAGGACCTGATACACGCTAGGCAAGTGCTCTACCACTGAGTTACATCTCCAATCTTTTTAAAATTTTATTTTGCGTCAGGTCTCACTAAGTCACCCAGGCTAACTTTGAACTTGCCAAGTCTCCGTCCTCAGCCTCCTAAATAACTGAAATTACAGGCATGTGAGTCTACTCAAGCTATTATAACAAAATCACACTCCACAAAATATTAGATAAGAACAAGATTTACGCAACTTCACTGTCATTCTATCATAATGATCACCTTTCCTCTGGTCCCTAATAACAAGTTCCTCGCTTCCATTTGAGACTTCTTTAGAATTCTTTTACTTTCCTAATTTCTATCCAAAATCTATTCACAAATGCCTACATATTTTGAAGACTGAGGCTTTCTCTAGTTTTCCTCCTCTCCTGCTGCTGAGCCCTCACCATAATCACCCTTTACAGTCAGGTCCATTCTTGACAATGCACTTAAAAACTTCAAGCCTCTACCCATTATCCGGTCCCAAGGCTATTTCTGAATTATTAGGTATTTGTTATTATCTCCCATTCCCAGTACCAATTTTGTCTGTTTGTGCTGCAAACCCTAAAGCAAGTGACTTATAAACAACAGAAATTTATTTTTCATACTTCTGGAGGGTAGCAAGTCCAAAGGATGCCAGATGGTCATGTTTCTGTGAGGGTCCTTTTCTGAGCTATACAGGTTGCCACCTTTATGCTGTGTCCTCACAAGGTGGAAAGAGCAACAGAGCTCCATCGGGCCTCTGTAAGAAGGACACTAATCCTATTCCTGAGGGCACAGTCCTCTAACCTAAACACCTCCCAAAAGCCTGACCTTCAAATACCACTGCCTTAGGGGTTGGTTTTTAACATGAACCAGGGGAGGGAACATAAAACATTCAGACCATAGCAGTTGCTTTGGGTTTTACCTCATTTTTTTTTTTTTAAGAAAAAGGGACTGTAAGGGCAGGAATCAATTTTATTTAGTTTTTCCTGTGGCTTTCATTGCTGTCACTTTGTTGGGTATATGGTGCTGGGGTTTGAACCAGACAAGCACCATAACGGCTGAGCAGCCACGCCAGCCCTGGTTTTGCCTCATTTTGATGGAATATTTGTTGTCCTAATCCTAACCCTACTTACTAATGTAGAGATAACAGAGATGAGATGACTAAAATTTTTAATGAAAGAAGACTTCAGAGTCTTCTTTATTAGGCTACTGTCATGGAACCCAGGAAATTAATCTATAACTTTGTTCCACTATATATTAGTCCTCTCTTTCTTCACACAGGTTGCTAATGTATCCTGGTCGTTAGGAAACATTCTAAAGCCAGTCTGGGTTTAAACTACAGCTCTCATAAACTGTGTGATTTTAGGCAACTTATTTAACCTCTGTTTACTTCTGTTTTCTTCTCTGCGAAATGAGGATAACAACAGTATTTATTATTGTTATAAGGATTAGATGAATTAATAACTAATAAAAGTAAAATGCTACAATAATGCCTGGCGCATAGTAGGCACTATATATCAGTATCAGTATGTGTTGTCATTATTGGTTTTATTATTTTGTTTCGTTTTGTGCTGAGTATTGAACCCAGGGACACTTAACTACATCCCCAGCCCTTTATGTTTTTTCTTTTGAGACAGGGACTCTCTAACTGGCTGAGGCTGACCTCAAACTTGCAATCCTCTAGCCTCAGCCTCCCAAGTTGCTGGGATTGCAGTGTGTGCCACCATGCCTAGCTATTATTGTTATTTTTTAAGAACTGAACCACTTTTCAGAGTTATCTCATTAGGCAAATCTTACAAGACTATTATGGAGATCAGTTCAGCTTGGTTCAGACCAATACTCAAATGCAGGCAACTAGCTGAGGAGATTAGAATGAATGTTGAATTCATTCAACACTCATTCAGGAGTGTTGAATGAATAAACAATCACACAGGTAGTAATAACTAGGGTTAAAAGCACACAAGCAGAGCTTAAGAAACACTGCTCCATGAACAGACAGCTTTGAAAGTGTACATGAATGCATGTGAGATGTGTGTTGCTACACTGGATCCTGTGATACAAACCAAATAGAACACAAGGCACCATATCTAAGGTTTTAAATGGAACTGGCTCAAATCACAGCTCACACGCAGTGGATATAGTACCTACCTCTTCTATCTCTCTGGAAAGTCTAGGACTATGATTTATGCTCTTCCAGGTTACTCTGGCTCCAGGCTTCTGTTCATGCTTAATTATTTCACCTGTGGATCACCTTGCTGCCCAGCATGCAGTGCTTGCCTGCACCATACTTCAACAGAGAGGGAAAGGAGGCCCTTTCCTTGACACCCCGTGCCCACAAAACATCACTGCAGTAAGACTTTTGTGAGAATACTGGAAACTTAGGAAAGTTTGGAAGCAACAAAGGGACAACATGTTACATAATTACAGAGCAAAGAGCCGTAAATGTTTTAGTTGCTAACTTTCCTAAAAGCATTTTGACGGACTTCACTTGTCACCTGTTTCTATCAAGCAAAAGGCATAGAAGTTCTGGCTGATTTAAGCAGAAAAGGAACTTATTAAAATGTAGTGGGTAGGGGCTGGAGTGGTGGCTCAGCGGTTTCGGCGCTTGCCTGGCAAGCACGAGGATCCGGGTTCAAACCCCAGCACCACGTACACAACTGAGTGTTGGAGCAACTAAGGCCATGTGAAAAACTAAATAAAGTTGTTTCTCTCTTTCTCTGTCTCTCTCACTGTCCCTCTCTCTTTATAAAAAAAAAAAAATGTAGTGGGTAGCCATTTCACAAAAATCTCAGAGAAAACTGAAGAGCCAGGTTGGAAGTCTTTGTTTCCAGTAATGACAGGCAAAATTGTAGTGCTGAACTGGTCCAGGAAAGAAGTCTCAGCCACCACCTCTGGGTACCAAATTACATCAGTTTGTAGCTGACAGCTCTGGATAAGATGGCTGCTGCTGCTCTTGTCACCTTTCTCCAGAACGTACTCTCTACAGTCCTGCTTTAAGGCATCATTAGTCTTCTCTTCAACTTTTAGGGTGGATGCGTTTCATTGGTGTTATACAGGTCACATGACCAGACTCTGGATGAAAGAGAGACTGGAAAAGTACTCTCTCAATGCAGGAATTATCAATCCAGGGAGGCAAATTATTTATGACAAATGTCCTGTATGGCAGTGTTTCTTGAACTTCAGTGTGCATGTGAGTCATTTGAAAATCTTGTTAAAACGCAGATTGATTCAATATGAATCCAGTGTAAGGCCTGAGGCTATAATGTTCCCAGGTGACTTGAAGTCACTGGTCTGAGGATCACTTTGAGAAACAAGGTTCTACAGCCTCAATTTTCAAACCTGGTTGCATATGGGAATAATTTGAGACAATCATTAAAAAAAAAACTACTGATGTCAGGTTCTCACTGTCAGCTGATTTAGCTGGTCGGGAGTAAGGCATGGGAGTATGAAATTTTAAATGCTCCCCAAATAACTGGAAGTACTGGAATAGCATCTTTCACTGAAGACTCCAGTTTCTTCACTTTGCAAGGCTATTTCTTTTCTCTGAATTCCAAGACTTCCACTTTCTCTGCCTTGCTTGGCTCTTCCCCTTGAAATTCAACTACTCATTTATTAGGCAGAAAAATTTCACACCCTACCTCTTAGTCTCTTGGCCTCAACTATGCATCTCTAAAGAGTAATTCAAGAGTTCTATGAATTCAGTTTCCCAAAAGGGTGTTACCTATTGTCCTGAGTGATTTGAAGTGATGCTTGCACACCGTTGTAAATTGTAAGTTCTATATTTACATAATTTTGATGTGCATCGATAAAAAAGTAATTAACACAATCTGATTTCACAAACATTAGTTCATAAAACAGTATGCCACTTAAAAATATAAAAACTAATTTAGAGATTCAGACCACACACAACAAAAATAATGAAAGCGATGTGCAAATGAATGAAGCTCCAGAGTGCCTGCGCCAATGTAAGCCTAGACTTTGTGAACACAGGCACAGGTATTTTAAAATGCCAGACACTTTTCTTCCTCTACTATTCGTCTCTGGAGGATAAAGAAGCAATATGTTTATTTCTGAACTTAAATAAATTATGCTATTAATCTTAACTGATTGAAATAGTCGATTTTTATCTTAAACACTCTTTTCCTCTTTGAAGATTTCATTAGGTTTCAAGAAAACACCCCCAACCTTTGAAAAATTCATGACCTAAAGAAAAATAACTGTAAGAATCATTTTTGAGGGGTTGGGGATTTAGCTCAGTGGCAGAGTGCTTGCCTAGCATGTACAAGTCCCCAGGTTCGGTCCCCAGCCCTCACAAAAAAAAAATCATTTTTGGGGGCTCAGTAGTTATGGCGCTTGCTTGGCATGCATGAGGACGCAGGTTCGAATCCAGCACCATGTACACAATGAAGTGTTGGAGCAACAAAAGCCACATGAAAAATTAAATAAAATTTATTCTCTCACTGTCCCTCTCTCTCTTTTAAAAAAAATCACTTTTGGAAAATGACATGAGAAAAATAGGATAAATTCCTCAACCAGATAATCTTTGACAAGAAGATGGATGAAAGTTTTTTAAACTGTTGAAAGTTAATACACATATTCAGGGAGCCCTAAAACTCTTCGGCAAGAGAAAATTTTTTAAAACTCCACAGTCATATCATTGTGAAACTCCAGCAAACCAAAGAAAAATAGTTCCTAACCAGTAATTAGACTGACAGCAGATTTCTCAGTAGCATTAGAAAGTGTAAGATAACAGAATAATATGCTCAGTATTCTGAGGGGAAAAAAATCTCTCTGTAAACCTAGAATTACGTATCCAGTAGAATAGTATTGAAAGAACAAGGGCAATACAAAAATTTCAGGTAGGAAAAAAAAAACCAAGAGTTTATCATATCATGCTGTCATTCAAAGAATTTCTAAAGAATTTACTACAGGCACAAGGAAAATAATGCATAAATATTTGAGAAATGCAAAGAAATGATAAGCAACATATTTTATATGTGAGTGGGTCTAAAAAACATGATGTCTAATTTACAGGAGGAAGACAGGATAAAACCAAAATAGTGAATAATATAAATTGGGAAAGGAGTATGCAGAGTTAAGACATCCTGAGGCCTTTGTATTATTCAAGAGGATGGTAAAGATATTAGCTTTTCTATTTTAAGTTTACATGTTAAAACAATAAAATTACTTAAAATATAGAGAACATATTACTCCAAAGAAGTTGCCAGGAAAAAAATATGGTATGAGAAAAAGAAAACCTACATACAACCCAAAAGAAGCTTCTTTTGTAAGTTTCTGACATTTTAAACTTCTTTGTTGCATGACGTTCTTGTTCATGGTAAAGAGTTTTTCATAACTTTTTATTGTGAGCTTATCTTTAAAGGATCCTTTTCTTATGAGATTTCCTTTTAGCCTAGATTGTGAAAGTATCCCTCCAAGTTGGTTTTATGTTTAATTCTGCTAGGCATTCCAGATGCACCATGTCTGGGGTGTGGGTGTGTATGTGTGTGTGCGTGTGTGTACAGGGGATGACCGGATAGAAGGGTCAATTTCCTCATTCTGAAAGTCCAATAATACATAAGTGCTATAAATTAAAAGGCCAAACTCTCATGAAATGCAGGTCTAAGTTTTCAACATTTAATCAGAGTTGAATGATTTTTTTCTTTCTTTTCATCAGAGTTTCCTCATCCATCCATGGGTGTTTTCTGTTTTCCATTTCCCCAGTCCACGATTTTTCTGAGAATGATGCCTTTCAGAGACATTGACTTTATGCTGGGTACTCAACTCCAGCTCCAGTTCAGCGCTATTCCAAGTCCTTACCTCCTGCCACTGTACATATAGGCTTGGAGTTACCTTGCCCACTCTGAGACTGACCAACCATCCCAGTTTGTTTAGGATGCTAGGGTTTTCCAGGAAAACCAGGAAAGTCCTCGGCAAACTAGTATGACTAGTTATCCTACAACCCAGGCCTCATACCCAGGGCCAGAGAAGAATTAATTTGTCACTGCTCTGGTTTTCAATCTATTTTCATTTTTGATACCATCTCTTATGGGCTTAACTATAAAAACCATTTTTAAAATAAGGTTAGGTATTATTTTATCCAACATTACTGTTACTAAAGTTTTCATGTTATTGAAGTCCACCATTTTGTCATCTCTAAACAAACATTTTTATCACTACGAAAAGGAAGTTTGAAGATAAAAGCCGTAGCTAGTTACCACTGTGTAAAGCACTCGCGTGGTTCCCAAAGTCGTATAGTTGGCTCCATCAACTGCCCTTCGGTTTGCCCTTGCTGGAGGCCCTACATCTCTAACCTTAAGAATGTTCTAGAATTCTCTAGGCAGGGGCCTACCTTCTTCCTGGAAAACCTAGACGATAAAACTCTTACACTTTAAACTCCCAAAGGCTTCAAAGAAATGTGTTCACTGTGCATCTTATGCACTCAAAAACTTTCTTGAAAGAATGAAAAACTTCTGAAAGCTACACTGGCAGACCCATCTGCTAGTTCCTCCAATCCTACGCCATCTACCTCAAAAAGAGACAGAAATGCACCCAAGCATCCGGCCTGTTATCTCTTCTACCTTGGTTTCCACAGATTTGCTCTTCTTTTCTATTTGTGTAGGCATTTCAATAATTTTTGGCCGGGCAACCGAGCTAATCTCAATCGGACGAAGTCCGCGCGTTCAAGACGCCATTTTGAAACTATAGCCTGGATACATTAAAAAAAAATTTTTTTTTTAATTTTAACATGTATTTAAGTATGCATGCTTACTTCAAAAGGGCCTCAAAGGCATTTTTGAGGTGATGTGCGTCTGTCCGTCCATCGGTCCACCTGTAGAAGGACGGCACTTGCCAGGGCGTCAAACACCGGCCCGCGCGCACCCCCTGCGTACCCCCTGGCCGGGGCCGTCGTCCCTCCTGGTTCCCCCACGCAGGGGGCGGGGGCGCTGTCACCCATTGGCTGAGGCCGCTGCCACGCGCCCCAGTACCCGGCGCAGGAGCCACCTCCAGGAGCCCCGCAGGCCACGCCTCAGTCCGCCAGAGCCCCTCCGCCGGGCCGCTCGCTTCCAGGGCTCCTCAGCCTCGTCGCTGGCCCCTGGTTTTCCTCACACCTCTGCTTTGGCCCCGTTGCGGGTCGGAGGCCGGGCGGGCGCGCCAGCAGGCCTCAGCGGCCCGAGTGCAGCCGCTGCCGTCTGTGGAGCCGCATCTGCGGGGGCTTCTGGCTGCCGCCATCATGGTGAGTTGAGGGAAAAGCCCGAGTAGCGCATGGCCGGCCGCGGGGTCTTCAAGGCCCGACGCGAGAAGGGGTGAGAGCGGGGGGCGCCCGCTTGACGGGCCGCAGGCGGTGGTGTGCGGGGCTGTGGGGCGAGGCGGCCTCGCAGCAGCGGCGTGGCCTACGGGCGGGGGGCGGGCGGGAAGCCTGCGGCGGCGGCGAGGTCCTGGAGCCTCCTCCCGCCCCCGGCGGCCGCGTGCAAGGCCCGCGCCTTCGTGCGGCAGCGTCTTCCCGCCTCCGCCGCCGCCGAGGCGACGCCTGGTCGCGGGTTCGCCCCTGACCGAGGAGCGGGGCGCGGGGCACCGCTCCCGCCCCACCCCCTCTCCTGCAGCCCCGCGTTTCCCCGTGGATTCTGGCCGCGGCCGCCTCGCGAGGTGGCGTCGGGGCCTGCGGCGCCCTGGCACCGAGCGAGCGGCGAGGCAGCGGCGCTGCGGCCGAAGCCCCGGTTTTTGGAGGTGGAGGGCGGGAGCTTCCTCTGGAAGCCGCGCCACCCGCGCTAGCGACGGCTGGCGGGGGGGTTTTGTGCGGCGTCCGGAGCCGCCCGCAAAGCTGGCGGGAGTGCGGGTGCTCGAGCCCGGGGGCGGGATGGGGGTGGGGCTGGAGGACCCTGGCGACTCGCACCTCGGCGGAGGCTGCCGGCGACCCGCGAGTGCTGCCCCCTTGGGGCGACATCGAGTACTGAATGCCGCACGCCGTAGTTACGGCATGAGGTTGCATCCAGTTACACATCCTGATGAATCAGAAATGTTCAATAAAATGTGCGTTTTGTAGATACTCTTTGCTGTGCTGTGTGTGAGTTTTTATAAACGCAGGGTTTCTTCACGGACACCAAGTCTTGTAAACACTTTGACACACCATGAAATCACAAACGTGCGTTACACATTTCTGTATTCGTTTGTATTAATCTTACCTATTTCAACAGCAAAGGGAGGAAATTTATATTATCACAAATGCTAAAAGCTTACACATGTAAATATTATTTGCAATAATTTTTGTGTAACGTATTTATCCATGTTGATAATTATTTAATAATCGTAAAGAGTTGTTACTGAGTATTGACAGTTTTTTCCCTTATTAGAGATAAAGTGAAAAAATAACAATTCCTTTTGTGTGCGCGCACGCGGGCTCACTCTGGGGATTGATCCCAGGGCCACTCAACCGCTGAGCCACATCCCTACCACTTTTTATTTTTTATTTTGACGAGAGGGCCTCACCAAGTTGCTGTGTTTGGGTTTGAGCTTGTGATCTTCCTGCCTCGACCTCCTGAGTTGCAGGGATTACAGGCATGACCTGCTGTGCCCAGCTAACAGTTGCTTTTTCATTATTTACACTTAACTCATTTGAAAGGAGTTAGTAAGAAAATAGAGCTATATCTCAATCCCAGCACCTATAACCACTGTTAAATTTGACATACATGTGCCCTTTCAGGTTATTTATATACTTACATTGCATATAGATATGTAAGTTTCATTTTATAATAGTTGTATCATACCATCTAATACTATTTAACAACCTACATTTTTAAATTAATGGACTTCGGTATTATTCCAAAGATAAATTAAAAATAATTTTAAACATATAATGTTAAAGATTGTACTGAATTCATGGATGAATACTTTTTCAGCATTAGAACTACTACAAATATCCCTGTGCAAATATCTTGGTAAGGTTGTACTATTAATTTCTTGAGGTAAATTTCCAGAAATGGAATTGCTAGGTGAAAGGGTTATGCTTCTTTTGTAATTATTTTAAATTTTAGTACATTTTTCCAACCTACTTTTGGTGAAGGACGTACCATTTTATTTTCCTAATAATGGTATGTGGAATGATCTTGTCTCCGCACCCTTTCCAATGAGAGATGTTAACTTTTTAAATTGCCATCCTAACAGCTGGAAAATGTCTGCCTATGTTGATGTGCCTTTTTAAAAGTCTCTGGTGAAGCAAGATTTATCATTGTTAGCTTTTTAATTTTTTTGGTAAATTCTAGGTTCACTTTTCTACTTGTATATTTTTCTCATTAATTCATAAAATTATATGAACATTAATCCTTTGTCATTTATAGTGGAAAAATTTCATAGTGGCTTTAAGATGTCCTCTACATTATTCCTAATTTCAGGGAAAATGATTCGAGTTCCATTTAACCCATTTTGTCCCATTGTTCCAGATGTGGAATACCTATAAAAACTTAAATTAAGCAACAGATAACCACTTATGGTAACTTTGAAATAATGTTTATTATGTTCATAGAATTGAAAACTTGGGACTTGAGTTAAGCTTGGTCATAGATTTAGACTGATAGAAAATAAAATGTTTATAACTTTTTTAAAGTTAGGGAATGAATGCTGTGTTTTATCAAATGATTTTTCAGTGGTGAATTAAAGTACCATTTCCTAAGAATGAACCATCCTTGCATTTACAATATAAAGTACTTAATTGTGAGATTTTTTAAAATATGCTGCTAAAATTTTGCATCTCTGTAAATGGTCAAGGGCATGCCATCTTGATGAGGTTTTGTTGTTTAGATGATATTAGCTTTATAAAGTGCATTGAGAAATACTCTTTTCTGGAAAAAAAAAATTTCTTTTTCTCCACCTGAAGTAGGGTTTGAACCCAGGGCCTCACACAGTTTAGTAAGGCACTATACCACTGACCTAAATCCCAAACCTTTTTATTTTATTTTGAGACAAGGGTTTCTAAGTTTCCCAGGCTGGCCTTAAATTTGTGATCTTCCTGCCTCAGCCTCTGAAGTAGCTGGGATTGCTACTACGTGCACCACCATACCTGGCTCTGAAAATAATTTTTAGAAAAGCATTTGAATTTGTCTTTCTTCTTCTCTCCCTCTTCTCCCTACCATTGTTTCTGCTGTCTTGGAGTATGAGACACATATACTAATTGTTTCTGTACAGTTTGATAAACTAGGAAAACTGATCCAGGCATCATCAAATATTTGTTCTTTTAAGATTGTTTTTTAAAGATTTACATTTATCTAGAGAGTTAGCCATTTCATTTGATATTTCCACATTTATTCCTGTATAACATTCTTATAACCTATGGTCATACCTCCTTTCTCATATCTTTATACTTTTGCTTTCTTGCTTAGTTTTGTCAGGTTTACTTATTTATTGCTTAAGGCACTCCAAACCCAAGAATACAATCTTGGTTTTACCTAGTTTTTAATTCTGATTTTCATTTCCTATTTCCTTAGTTTTAGCCTCTCTCTTGATAAGTTCCTTCCAAAGATATAACTTTTGACGACTGCAAATTAGACTTTTTTCCTGGTTAGTACACATAAATCTTGGTCTCCTAACAAGTAGGTAGATTAAATAATGTTGTCAAAGGAGCAGATGCTGAGGAGTTCTAATAATGATATTTTTTCAGTTTTTAGTTATCTTTGTCCTGGATATCCAAATATAAAAGGGAATATATTACTATAAATAACAGTGATGAGAATTGTGTACATGATTGCCTCCTCACTCACCCTTACTTACTAGCCTAACAGTTCTGATTTCAAACCACACCAAATCATTTGAAGGTATAATTAATAAAAAATAATTACTTGTAACATTTAATATAGTTTATTTTCATTTATTACTATGTGCTGTTGACAGTTCAGATTTTACTTTAACATCAAACTTTTGTTTATCTTGAACAAAAAATGTAGAGTGTTTTGGGTCATAGTTTAAAGTGACTAAAGGATTTTTCTATTGATTGTGGATGTGTTATATATAAATATAAACACACAGGAGGGGTTTAAAGCATTTCTGCTGTTCAAAACTTATTAAAATAGTGTGCTTTCCTTACTTTGTTAGCTTTGAGTGCCACCTGCTGGCAAAGAACTAGAACATGGTGGTTCATTCCTCCATTAAAGACATTACACTAAAACAATTAAATGAATTTTATGTGCGCTCTCCCATTTAAGAAGGCCACCAATTTGTAAGACCTGTGCTTAAACCAGACTTCAATAGCCATTGCCTTCTTTTCCTCAACAAATTATTTTCTCAGGCATCCATTTTACTTGGAAATACAACGTGAGAATTAAAATATATCAAAGATCTTTTCAAGACACTCATTTTTCAAGCAAGGAAATAGGTCCTAAAAAGACTTACTTTACTGAACAATGAAAAGCAAGATATTACCCAACAACAATTGTCCTCTTCAAATCTGGAGACACTTTGATAGGATTTCTCAACCACATCCCCGTTCAAAATTTGGGGGACATCCCACCAAATGTATTGGTTTTAGGAGTTATCCTTTGCATTGCAAGATATTAGTATATCTCACTGTAAAAACTGGAAGTCTCCAATCAGTTAAGTATTTCTGGGGTACAAAATCTCCTGTGATTGTGAATCAGTGCATTATCATGGCTCTTTATAGTCTGGCATGGTATTCTAGCCAGATGTTACAACTCTGAATTAAAATATACATCATGGTACAGAGACAGATTGTACTATAAATGGTTTATTTATCAAGTTAAGTGTATCCATAGTTATCCAAAAATGAAGGGTAATCAAGGAAAAGGGGAATTCTATAAGAATTTCAGAATCACTGTGTTTTGGATTTTTGAGTGATCTAATTGAGAAGGGATTCTATGGGAAAGGGAAATCCTATTTAGAAAAAAGTATAAGAAGACATTGAAAGAAGGATTTTTTTTGGAAATTTTTACTCTCTGCTATCATCATGAAAAATACCATTGTATAATTAGGAAGTATTCAAATAGAAATACAAAACAGCAAGCATAACCTTAAATGCACAGAGAAATGCAAACAAATGAACTTTGGTGATTAGACAATTTTGATTTCATTCCTAAAATTTTTATAAAAATCACTTTCCTAATCTTGTAATGGATTGGATGATTTTTTTGGTCCTTGTTTTCATTTTCTTTCATAAATATATGTATGGTAATAGCTTTCTCTTTGTCTTGCAGCTTTTAGTATTTACCTCTTACAGTTAGTTTACTTCGTAAATGAATGTCAGATGAGTGAATGTGTCATAAAGTAGTTTCCTGAAGTTCCAGTTGAATTTTGATAAAGCACCTACAAAATAAGTCATCTAAAAATGGTTTTAAAAATGTAGAGATACTCTTCAAAAAATCTATTCAAAAATTTTGAATAATAGGACACTAAGTTATATAGGCATACCACTTTATACTTTACAAAATGGATTCACAGATGCTATTTCATTCTCGAAGCAATTTGCCTAGAGATACACAGCTGGTATGTGGCTTACAGCGTAGTAAGGGACATGAACCTAGATCTCCTTACTAAGTCAGTTTTTGTTTCACTTGGCTATATTGCCTCTTCAACATAAATATTACCAGTAAATTTTGCTTTGTAAAATTTACATTATCCTTACACTCTACCATAGAAAGACTAAAATCAGATCTGATCAGAATTGAGAAAAATGAATGCATTGTGTGTGTGATGGTTTCTTTATCTGACAATATAAGATGTTGTTTATATCAGCTCACTGAAAATTACTCTATCAGTGGGACTGATGCTTTGAACACCATTAGTATTAGGAAGAGAATTATAATCCCCATTTTAGCAGGAGCTGTGATTTGTGACCAAATAATGCCTTCATGATTCATTTCTAAAGAAAGGCATATATACTAACACCAGGAATGTTAAATTTGAAAATTCATGTTAATTTTGGTATCTGGAAATGGGAAGCAAAACACAGTTTTTTAAAACCTTGATGTTTGTTTTCTTACGTATGCAGCTTTTTTTTAACTTTGGATTTCTAAGATTTAGTGTGTTTTTTATTAATGTACTTAGTAAAATGAAAGTTTATCAGTACAGAACAATTTTATTTTTATAAATCTAAACTTTTATGCCAAGTTACATGGTACTTTTATAAAATATAGAATCCATATTTTTCCACAACATTGTACAAAAGATGGCAGTGAGTAAGAACAAGTTGAAGGAAGTACAGTGTCCTTTTCTTAAAAATTTATGCCAATCTGTTTAAGTCCTGAGCCTGAACTAAGCTGTATTGGTGATAATCTACAATGAAAATAATTTACATAAAATATTTTATATTTTACACACAAAAATTAGGTTTCACAATGTTTTTTGTCTGTACATCTAGTTACAATATTTGCTTTCCAAATTACAGTCTGCTGCAAATCCTGAGACTCCAAACTCAACCATCTCCAGAGAGGCCAGCACCCAGTCCTCATCAGCCACCACCAGCCAAGGCTATGTTTTACCAGAAGGCAAAATCATGCCAAACACCGTTTTTGTTGGTGGAATTGATGTTAGGGTATTGTATTCCTATTATTTACATTTCAAAATACATTATGAATAATGTGATTCAGGCTCTATTGCAAATCTGAGGTTTTTTGTAGTTCATGTAAGTTTGAAATTGGTTTTGTGTTTAACCCATAGGGACTAAAAATATTTGACAAAGAGCTATAGGTAGTTAGTGGTACATTTGGAAGATACTTCTACATCACCAAATCTCCTTTTGTGATAGAATTAAGATTTTTGAATCCTAAATTTTTACTCTTAAATTCTTTCCCACAGATGGATGAAAGTGAAATCAGAAGTTTCTTTGCTAGATATGGTTCAGTAAAAGAAGTGAAGATAATCACGGATAGAACTGGTGTGTCGAAAGGGTATGTAAAACATGTGCTATAACAAAAATATCTGAACCTATAGCATGCAAGAATATGAGAGAAGGGGCTGGAGCGGTGGCTCAGCGGTTTCAGCTCTTGCCTGGCAAGCACGAGGACCTGGGTTCAAACCTCAGCACCACGTACACAACTAAGTGTTGGAGCAACAAAGGCCATGTGAAAAACTAAAGTTGTTTCTCTATTTCTCTGTCTCTCTCCTCTCTCACTGTCCCTCTCTCTTTATTAAAAAAAAAAGGGGGGGGCTGGAGCGGTGGCTCAGCGGTTTCGGCGCTTGCCTGGCAAGCACGAGGACCTGGGTTCAAACCCCAGCACCACGTACACAACTAAGTGTTGGAGCAACTAAGGCCATGTGAAAAACTCAAAGTTGTTTCTCTCTTTCTCTGTCTCTCTCACTGTCCCTCTCTCTTTAAAAAAAAAAAAAAAAAGAATATGAGCGAAGATTTCAAAACTGGTATTCTGACACTCATATAAATGAAATTTGTTCCTTTGTTATTTTCTATCATGTAAAGGATAAAAGTTTTTTCTTGGTTCCTTAATCGTTTTCCTAATGTTTGTATTTCAGTATTTTCTATCTTTATTTCACACAAATGGATTCATTAGTTTTAGCAGAGGAATGTTTTCTTTGCACATTTTACAATATCTTAAATTTTAACTATCTTGCTTTAGATAATAAGTTAAATTCAGGTTCATAGATAGGAATTCTTTGTTAGTGAACGAGATTCCCACACTACCTAAATCTTAGCACATTCTGATATAGATCAGGTTAAAAAAATAAAAATGAGGGCCTATTATATCTTAGAATTTTTTATCATAGTATGTTATTCATTTTTTGTCATCACTTCTATGATTTCATATTAGAATAATAGTATTTTAGAATACTAGTTCTAAGTCACATATTATATGATAATGATTTTATATTTCATTTTTCTGTCTTTCTAGATATGGATTTGTTTCATTTTACAATGACGTGGATGTGCAGAAGATAGTAGAAGTAAGTAGTAGTCTTATGGAAAACTTATATAACTTAATGACACAGTGTTATTAAGTCCAGAGCATATTCAATTTAAACATGAAGAAAGATGTACTTATGTTCCTGTTCACAATCAAAACTTAAGTATAATCTTATATAACTTGTCAGAACCTGTTTATTTTGAGGCATTTAGATTCATGAACTAGAAACAGAAATGGTCGGAAACAGGGTGAAAGGTTTTTCATCAAATTCTACTTGATACCTCTTGATACTTGATTAGAATAGTAAGAATAAATAAAGTAGCCTCATGGACAAATTTTTGTTTTATATAAATTTATTGATCTCTGATAATAGGAACTTCAGAGGACTTGGAACATAGACAAGGAAGTAAAGACTTAAAAATTAGAGTTTTGTTATTTTATTTTCAGTCACAGATAAATTTCCATGGTAAAAAGCTGAAACTGGGCCCTGCAATCAGGAAACAAAATTTATGTGAGTAAAAAAGAAATTGTTCTTGTTGAAACATCTGTATCTTTTAACGAAACTAAAAATAGATTTTCATTTTTATTTTTTAAAAAGGTGCTTATCATGTGCAGCCACGTCCTTTGATTTTTAATCCTCCTCCACCACCACAATTTCAGAGTGTTTGGAGTAATCCAAACACTGAAACTTACATGCAGCCTCCAACCATGATGAATCCTATAACTCAGTATGTTCAGGTAAGAGTTGCCTACATTTTTGTTTCCTCTTTTATTTAAGTCTTCTTACTCTCTGAAACCATATCCATAATTTCTATAATAAGTTATAATGCGGTCCCTGTTGGAATACTTTGAATAATGAGAAACTTGTAACTTTTGTTATAAATCTCTCATTCCTCCTTCTTGGGTTTTTTTCCTTATACTACACTAAAACCTGGCTCCTGTTTACATAAATGTTTACCTAAGAATGTCTGTAGCCATGTAGAATAAATCTTTTTGTCTTCATATGATGACTCCTAAAACATTTGAAGGCAGTTTTCCTTTTTGTACCTACCAAGTTTATTTTTTCTAAACTGTTCAATTCTTCTAGCTCTTCTTTATTTGCAATGATTTCTAAGTGCTTCCTTATGGAGGTTGATGATTCCTGGATTTATTCTAGTTCTAAAAATGGATAAATTTCTGATGTGTTTTACTATATCTATATCTGAATTTCTGACATACAATGTGTCTTTTTCTGGTTAATATTTAAAGTAGAATTTGACATATTTACTCTTGCCTATTGGTGATAAATAACATTTATTTTCTTCGGTTTGATACTTTTCTTTGCTAGAAAAGAAATAAAGTATAGTGAAATAGTTTTGCAGTATTTGTTTACATTTTCCATGTATCTGAAATGTAAGAGGTATCTTTTTGTTTATTCTAAACATGTTCTACTTCTCCTTTCTTCCTTCCTTCCTCCTTTCTCTCCCTCCCTCCTTTCCTTCCTCTCTCATCTTCCTCATCCTTCCCTTTTCTACTTTTCCTTTCCTTTTCCCTTCTTTCCTCCCTCCCTCCCTTCCTTCCTGCCTCCCCTTCTCTCTCTCTCTTTTGCACTCTCCCTCTCTCTTTCTTTCTCGCTCTCTTGCTGTCTGTGTTGGGAGTCAAACCTGGGCTTTGTATGTGCTAGGCACAAGATCCTTTACTGTGAACCATTACTGATTCTAGGTATTTGTGCATGTTACTACTTAGTTTTTCAGTCAATAAATGTTGAAGCATGTATAAGATATTGTACTGTCTCTCTTCTGGCTTTATATTATACTGCCTTTAACTTTTAGAAGTCAAATGCAGAAAAAAAAAAACAAAAACCACGAAGACTGTATAGGTACTACAGATTACCCATCAGTATTGTCAAAGGAATACAAAACTACTTTTATTTTAAAAATAGCAGATATATTAATTTTTAACTTAATATGGAAATATTTCTTAGTAAAGTCTTGTCACCAATGTAAGAATAAACTTCTGGTTGGGATAAGTACATAAATAAGGTGAATAGATGCTTTCAAAATCAGTCAACTTGTCATTTAGTCTTTTCTTCTCTCTGCCCAAAAGGCAGTATTTACAGAGAATATTGTCTTCATAAACTCAGTAATTCTTTGATTTAGAATCCTGAATTGTTGCATAGAGAAAAATAATAAAGATTTCTTAATTTTCATGTTTTTATTACGTTTGGAATAATATTCCTTAATTCTAATTTTTTTAGAAAATCTGCCTTATTGTTCTATTCTTTTCTGTAAATTTTGTTTTCAGGCATATCCTCCTTATCCAAGTTCACCAGTTCAGGTCATTACTGGATACCAGCTGCCTGTTTATAATTATCAGGTAATTTAAGGGGAAACAAAAATGACTTTGAAAAATTATTATGACTTCTAACTTACTTATAAATTTTTCAAATAGTATGTTGTTTAAACCAGTGAAGTGTGCTTAAAATGAAAGAAAATGTAGAATTATTCTAAAATCAAGGCTATATTAAGATTATTTCTATGTTACTTGGAAGTAAGGGAATGTTATTTTGACTAGGAAAGAACTTTTCTCTACAACTGTTTCTTAAGATTTGGTATGTCCCATTTTATTTCAACATGCATTCTGCCAAATCAGTGAAGCATCCAGATTGACTTATAAAAGTTTTCTAGGAGGATGGGTTGAATTAAAATGATTACCTGATTCTTAGAGCACAGAATTCTAATTTCATTTCATGATGTTTACTTCTACTGACTTCTATAGAACAGTAGTTCTTTGTTCCATAGATAATGAGACCATGTTTATGATCCATGACCATATCTGTGGTAATAATTTCAAAGAACCACTATTTGAACATTCCCAAATGTTAGCTCCAAAAATTTGAGAAAAGGTGAAGTTTATATGTGGAAATAATAAAAAGACCCTGAAGTATTAGAAACATAAAGTACATATTTCTTCTGTTTTATCTTCCTTGTAAAAATATGTGGGAATATTTGAGTAATTTTTGTTTCCTTTTTTTAAGATGCCACCACAGTGGCCTGCTGGGGAACAAAGGAGCTATGTTATACCTCCGGTAAAATAAATTAGCCAAACATATACTTCCTGTTAGTTTATAAGTATTTTGTTGTTTGTGTTAATTAAGCTTTTGTGATATCATGTGTTCTATAAATATTTTAGATGCCCCTTTATGTTATGTGTTATATTTTACCGTTTGTTTACCTAGTTATGTACTATTATGGGAAAAACTGATTTTTATTTTTTAGATTGTTTTTCTGTGCTCAAGTAATGGCTGCTCTGTATATGATAAGTACTCAGTTAATAGAATATATAATCCAAGAAAGGTAGTATTAATACAGATTTAGAATTAGCATCGAATCTGCCTCTGGCTTTGCTACCCACAAAAATCTGTTGGAGTAAAACAGAAATGTTTTGATGTTAATATGGTTAAATAAGAAAAGAAAAAAAGTGAGTGCTACCTCTAAAACACCTGAGCTTTTGTTACCTTCTATCATCAGGATTGGAATTTCTTTTAAGAGAGAAAGAATTTTATTAAGTTTTTCATGTGGCTTTCATTGCTCCAACACTTGATTGTGATGTGTTGCTGGAGTTTGAACCCACATGTTTACGCATGCCAGGCAAGCACCATAACCACTGAGCCACATGACTTCAGCCTCAGGATTGGAATTTGAAAGATATATTGAATTAAAATCCTCAGGGACTCCCTTACTACTCTTTACTTTTCTTATAGTACTTTTGATTCTGATTACATTGGTATTGAAAAGAAAAAAGATAAAAGGCTGCATAACTGTATGTTAGCTATTCCATTTGTATTTTAGCTATTCCATTTAAAATAAAATTTCTGAAATAATATAGCAGAACCTACATTAAACCTTACAATATCAGCTCACCATTTTGAAGACTAAATTACTTAGAAATGTATCTGTGTATCTTTATAATTACACTTTTGTCATCTTAAATGTAGGCTTATACAGCTGTTAACTACCACTGTAATGAAGTTGATCCAGGAGCTGAAGTTTTGCCAAATGAATGTTCAGTTCACGAAGCTGCTCCATCCTCTGGAAATGGCCCACAAAAGGCAAACATCTAATTTTGTTTACTGATATTTATATCTTACAATTTTTTTCAAGTTTTAATAATGGCCCTTTGAGAAGCAGCCATTTTTCTCTAGATTTAAAGATGAAAGCCATTATCTGCACAGCTTAAGTGATTCACTGATATTTAGCATTAATATAAAGGTTAATGAGATTTCAGACACCCCCAGAGTTTCATATAGTTTTTGATTCAGCAGTCCTTTTCTCATCCCAATTTCATTTTGTTTTTATTTTAAAATTCATATATTAATAAATATTGTGTCATTGTGATTTAGCAGAATGCTACAGTTTTCTGCAAGAACTTTACTCTTTGAAAGAGGAATTAGCGTGAATTATATCTACTCTTTTACAAATAATTTAAGCATTTACTTAGCTAAATATCAGTACAAATTGTATTCTCTTTACAACATTATAGTATCTCAAGAGTGGTAGAGGCAATAGTAATTATTCAAGTACAGAAGTAGTAGGCAGTATCTGTTTTTAATCATTAGAGTGGACACCTATAATAATAATACTCTTACTCTTGAATTCTAATATATGTTGTTCAGTACAAGAGTAGAAGTAGTTGATATGCTGGTAATAGGCATAAAACCCTGAGGGATTCCATTGGAGAAATCCTTCATTCATTTGTCAGTGGGAAAAAAAATGTTGGGAACTACTGAACCATAGAATAAAAAACTCCCTGATTTGATACACAGTTTTAAAAGTCAATAAAATACTAAAGTAGGTTATAGTACAATTGCATTTATCAGGTTTTTGTATTCAATACTTTTCTTGAAACATTAAACGTTCCCTATTTCTTACCTAAGAGGAGAAATTAAAGAGCTTTAAGCAGAATATCATGGGTAGCTTTTATTTTTAATAAAGAGAGAGGGACAGTGATCGGGGGGAGAGAGAAAGACAGAATCAGTTTTATTTAGTTTTTTACTTGGCTTTTGTTGCTCGGAGACTTCGTTATGCACATGGTGCTGGGGTTTGAACTCGTGTACTCGCCATGCCAGGCAAGCACCGTAACTCCTAAGCCACTGCAGTTAGCTTTTTAAACCACTATTGTATTACTAAAATTTGGGAGAAAATTTACATACTAGATTATATGTGGTAAGAATTATGAATTACGTATAAGAATTCTTTCAAAATAAATGTAAATTTTCACTAAACTTTGAAAAATCTGTTATCAGTGAAAGGAGTAGTCTTTAGATTACTGTAAATTTCTGTGTTTCAGAAATCTGTGGACCGAAGCATACAGACAGTGGTATCTTGTCTATTTAATCCAGAGAACAGACTGAGAAACTCTCTTGTTACTCAGGATGACTACTTCAAGGTATGAAAGGAATATTATGCAGATAAAAAGTACATGTGTTAATTTTGAATTATTCTTTTTCTCTTGTGTATATCTTTTTTTGAAATTAATTTAATTTAATTTAAGCATTTAATTGAAGTATGGACATTTGACTGTAACCCAGTAAACCACTATGAAAGTTCTACCTGGCAGTGTGTTTTATGGTACTCAGATATTAATAAAGTGTAGTTTGTCTTTAGGGCAGAGACTTGTAGCAAGCAGAAACTTGTAATTTAAAGAGTTCATGAGAGAAGACAGTTAAAAGAAAGTAATAGCTTCACCAGGTAAAAGGAAAATTTAGAAAGCAGAACTTAATATATTGGATATTGGACTAAGTAAAGCAAAAGCAATGGACTGCTCAGATGTTAGGCTTGAACAATGTGCAGAGGAAGAAGGGGTAAAGTTGAAGCAGTTCAAAAGAACTGAGTTACAAAGAAATGGAAATTGATTCAGAGTTGGTAAAGTGGAAGATAAACGTGGGCTCTTGAATTTAACAAAGATCTGGTTTCTAACCCTTATATCCACCTTGGACAGATAATTTAATTCTAAGACTCCCATTTTGGTTTTGGTTTTGTGGGGTTTTGTATGTATGCACACATGGGCGCACATGTGCACACACTGGAGATAGAACTCAGGACCTTGAACATGCTTTAAATATGCATTCTCCTGCTGAGCTATGTACCCAGACCTAAGAATCCCATTTTTACAAGTCTGAAAAATGACGATACACAGTGTTAAATGTCGCTGGGGTCCCTTTAGTTTTAAGTCTCTGAATATAAAAAAGATTGAAGTGATTAGTCCAATGGGGAAGAATACTGTATTTGCTAAAGGAAGGTTTTTGGGTAGTATATTTATAGAGATACATAATTTGGATGCCATATAGTGCACTTTTAATTTAAAGCATATCATTCAATAGTTTCTAGATATTAACAGACGTGGGCAAACATGGCCACTGTCAAGCTTAGAATATTTTAGTTACTTTAAAAATAAAGCCCCTACCCATTAGCTTTCACTCCCCATTTCCACAGACCCCACAAGCCTAAGCCACTAATTTATTTTTCTTTATAAAATTTCCTATTGTAGACATTTCATATAAATAGAATTACATACAATATGTGGCTTTTTGTGATTTTCACTTAGCAAAATACTTTCATGTTAGTCAGTGTTATAGCATGTAAAACTAAATTTTTTTTACTTATAAATATACCACATTTTGTTCATCCCTTCATCAGTTGATAAAATATTTGGATTGTTTTTACATTTTGGCTATTATTAATAATAATATGAACATTGAAGTACAAGTTATCATGTGGACATATATTTTTATTTCTCTTGAATATATACCTAGGAACAGAATTGTGGAATCAGTAGTGGTAACTGTTCAACCTTTTGAGGAACTGCCAGAATTCCAGAATTTATACAAAATTGATGCATCATTTTAAATTCGAAGGAAAGTTTATAACTACCACTTTTATGTGGTAAGCAGTGAAGGGGATTAGCTTTGCTTCATCTGTAAATGGGCAGAGGATGAAGCTGAAAGCCCTTTTAATAGTTATGCCAAGGCAGTTCTTTAATGCAAGAGTAGACCTGTAGTAGAATTAAGTTAACATCTTTGTTAACAGAGAGTAAGTTTATTCATTTAAAGTTGATATTTGTTCTTTTATTGCTTCATTCTACGTAGAACAGTACAATAAAGAAAGAACTGGAGTTATGTGACAGTGTACCTTGCCCAAAATTCTGAAGGTTAAACAGACAGTACTTAAATGATTTGTTAGAAAGTAGAAAATAGCCTTTAAATATGAATTTTCACCTGGTATTGGATAAAATCATCCCTTTTGACTCCAGAGTTTTCTGTTCCTCCGGGCTATGAGTCAGAAGTTGGAAGCTTGCAGTTGTCTGACATCTAGACCTATTTTAATTGAAATAAGATGCATCCAGGTACTTGAATAACACTTGTTATTTCCGTGGTAAATTCCACTCTTTATTATCTTAATTCCAATCTCTTCATAATCATTTTTCCTACCTGACATCTGAAAATATGAGTTTGTGATGACTTTTCTAGGCTTCAACCTATTAGAATGCTACCCTGTTGACCAGTTACATGATTTTAGAAATCACTGCTTTATATGACAGCTTAATCTAATCCCTAAAAAAAGGACAGTCAAGCTAATTGTGTTGAGGAGAATATATTATTATTTGTTTGTTGACCCCCATTCTTCTTTTTAAGGCCTCATTTTCCTTTATCTGCACCTCTGTAGGCAACATACAGTGGAAAGAATATTTTGCAAACTGGTTAAAAGTTAGTCCTCCCTGTCCACAGGTTCCGCATCTTCCAATTCAACCAATTACAGATAGAAATTTTTTAAAAATTGTATTGAACATGTATAGACGTTTTTCTTGCTGTGATTCCCCCAAACAGTATAACAACTATTTTCATATTATTTATATTATGTTAGTTATTGTAAATAACCAGCACATGATTTAATGGATACAGGATGGGCTGGGGGTGTAGCTCAGTGGTAGAGCACTTGCTTAGCAGGTAGAGACCCTGGGTTTGATCCATGGCACCACAAAGAAAGAATAATAACATACCAGAGGATTGCACACGTTATATGCAAATATAGTTGTTTTATATAAGGGATTTGAACATCCAGTAATTTGGTATCCATTGGGGTTCCTAGGATCAATCACACTGAGAGCTCTAAAACATTTCCTGTTCCTTTTGTACAATATATTTATCTTTATAGGTTAAGGATATCCATTAAGTATACCAAACCTTAGATATTTTAGCCTAAAAATGTGGGATTTCAGACTGAAGTAGAGTGCTAGTCTCAAACTGATTTCTACTAGATGCGATTCAATTAGTAAAAACAATACTAAGAATTAACATACAATCTTTACCTAGCTGTCTTTGGGATACTATACTTAAGAATGATACTGATTCTAAATTTTCTGTTTCTGAGTTTACCAGTATTTCTTTCTTAACTAAATTTTAATACAACTAGCCAATCTTGGTGTGTTTAGTATTTTAGTGTTCAGGAATGCTTTTCCAAAAGGATCTCCATTTTTTCTCATTTATAATATTTAAACTAAAATGTGTTAGGTATTTTGCAACTCTTTTATTAGGTCAGTATTGGTAATAGGAAAATTTCAGTGAAGTAAAGACTGTTTTCTGTCTTTTCTAGGATAAAAGAGTGCATCACTTTAGAAGAAGTCGGGCAGTGCTTAAATCTGTTTGATCTTCTCTGCTAATTTTCTAGTCTCCAGAAGTTGCTGGTTTTGAATATTAAGAAGAGACTGAAAGTTAGTCACTATAGAAATTTAATTCTAAATTTTTACATCACACTCAGACTTTCCTATACAAGTTGCATTAGATTATCTAGTTTTACTTTACATTGAAACTGTTCTTTATTAGATGTTTATTTAGAAACTTGTTCCGTGTTCAATATGTAGTTTAAAGATAATTGAAAGTAAAAAAGTAAAAAACAATTTTCAAATAATTGAAAAATAGTTGGAATGACTTAAGATTTATCTGTAAGGTTTTTTTTTTGGAATTGGTATTTTAAGAGCTCAAAAGCAAATACTAATATTCAAACAGTTGTTTTTAAGAACTTATTTTGAAAGGTCAGAATTTTGATAGTTTGAATACAAGCATTTCACTTCTCCAACAAGTACCTTTGAACAGTACAGTATTTACAGTATTGTGCTTTGCATTTATTATTTGCCTAAAAATTTACCACAAAACAGCATTTTTTAAACTGCATTTTTAATCAGTGGAACTCAATATACAGTTAGCTTTATTCAAGTCTTCTTATCTAAACCCAGTGAAACAGATTCTAAACAAACAGTCCAATCAGTGGGTCTTAGATTTATTCAGAGTATTTTATCCTTTATCTAGAATTCACACACATACACATACACCCTACACACATGCACACACACATACCCTGTTTGATTGGGATGATAATTAGGATAACTAAAATTCTGGGCCTAATTGTTTTTAAAGAATCCAAGACAAACTAAACTTTACTAGGTACATAGCTTCTTAGTGAGTTAACATTCTCCTTTTTTCTTTTTCCTTGAAATGCTAAACTCAATGGCTGTATCTTAAATTGTGCAAAATATTGGTATTAAAGAATGCTGACTTTTTTTACGTCACTTAAAGGTTAATCAGAGTATCTGAAAAGGAATTGTTTTTATAAAAACATTAAAATATTAGTTATTTGTTGTAGAGTAAATAGATTTTTATTTACTTTTTGTTAGCCTATTATATTTCCTTTTGTAAAGTAAAATGTCCCTAAGAGTCAAAAATAGGTAGTTTTGGCATTTCTAAACCACAAAAGTTGTTTCATAAGCATATTTCAAGAACGTGCTAGAGTTAAAGTGAATAATCTGTTTCTAGATTAGCTGGTATCCTCATTGAACATTGTGCTTTGTGACAGACAACTGGAACATCAGGGCACCCGTTGTGCTCAGTCTTACTTTTCTAATCTGTACTCCCATTATTCCAGGAGATTTTATTTTAAAACTGTCGGTGTAAAGTCAAGTAGCAGTATGAGAAGTTTGAGGGCTAAGCCTTGGAAAGGTAGCAGTGGAGTCATACCTTCCTAAGGGAAGCAGTTATATCAGAATCATTTGAGCTACTGTGTACATGAGTTTAAAGTGCCTTCCTATCCTTCATTTGGCCCTTCCCCAAAGTGTGTAGTCTCTGCTTGTCCCTAACTTAATATAATTACCATGGGCCATATATATCATCAGTGCCCTTTATGGTCTATAAGTTTTAATAATTTTCATTCTGGATCTGAAGAGCAGAGTCTTTTAAGTTTAAATCTCCAAAGAGGATTTTGGTTTTTTATTTTAAATTTCAGAATTAGAATGTGCACTGAAATTTGTCCTTTAAAAATTTTTTTTGGAACTGTCATATTCTTAGATGTGTCGTTCTGTGATTAAATCTCCAGCTTACTATAAATGTTATCTAAATTTCAAAGAGCCGATTCTAATTGTCCCAATGTGACCTTAAGGAAAAGTAAGGAAATAAACTTGTATTTATCCACTATTTTGTTGGAGTGAGGTATTTAGAGTAAGGTATAAGAGGCAAAGTGCTGAACCTTTCAAAATGGAATATTAATTTAAAACTTACAGAATGTTCCTATGACCTATTGCTGATACTGTCTTTGCATAAATGAATAAATAAAGAACCTATTTTCAAAAGTATTTTTGACCTGCTTGTTACATTATGTAAATAAATGGGAAATTGGGTAGTGTGTGGCAAAGATTCTTGAGATTCAAAAGTATAAAAATTGCTCAGTGTACTAAACTGATAGTTAGCTTATTGAAGCAAATTTTGGTGCATTGTACTTTGTTAGAAAAAACGAGATGTAGATATATATCTGTGTGTGAATATATACTCATGTATACATGTGTACCCATATGCTCATATACATATTTTTAAGAGAAGCTCCATCCTTACTGTGTTGAATTGGAAATGGAGAGCAGTTGGTTCCACTACAGTGCATGAACAGAGTACCTAACAGGAAGGCTGGAGATATGTCTAACTCTGCAGTCACCATGGCGATGGGACTCCTTTTCAGTGTCCTTTCATTTTGGACACTGAAATATTTTGTTTGTTGCACATTTGGGGCCTAATCCCTTCATCCTTTTGTTTTGGGCTGTTGTTCAGCAGAGCTTGGATTTTTTATACTGCATTTGTTTCATATAAAGATGTATCCAAAATGTCACTACTCATAACTTCTTCCAGTTTTAGTTCCAGTACTCTCAGTTCTGTAAGTTGAGGCCATGGGAGGAGAAATTCTTCCCAATAAGCACTTATTAACTGATTCATTACCAGAAAATTGATTATAACACCCAGCAGTGGCTTCTGAATTACCAAATATTGTTTAGTATAAAATAATTTGCTTAAATTAGTAATCCTTAGATATGTGTGTGCATATGTTTTATATATACATATATGTGTACATATACGTATCAACCATTAACCAGAGTATTTGATTATCTCTGATCAAGCTGGGTATGTTTTAATATTTTGAGACCCCAAAACTTGATACATGTATCTTAAAACAATTGCTTTAATCCTGTTCGTTGATACCTTAAGCATATTTGCAATTGAGGATTACTTCACAGTTCTTAATACAAAACTGCCTTTGGGATTAAAAATTCTACATAGCACTTCTTTGTAAAAAGTTGTAGTTATGGCAAAATCAAGACTCAAAGGTTGTATTTTTCGTTTAAAAATTTGTTTCCTTTGTAATTGTTAAAAACTATTCAATACTGATAACATACTAATTGCAAAAGTCATTGGCTTTGGGGAAAAAAATACAGCAGTTCCCTGCAGTTATAAAAACCCCTCTACTCACTATAAAATTCTCTTGCTTGTCTTTAAAGGTAAACTCATAAAAATGGGCTGCCATCCTGTTTAATCGCCTTGCATGCTTTCATTGCTGTCGTTCGAGGGTAATAAGGAGTAGCAGCGATAAGGCAGCGTGCCACTCTGCTTTCACAAAGATGGCAACAGAGAGGGTGGGGAACCATAAGAGGGAGAAAAGCAGCAGTATTTTGCATTGACCAAGTCTTTCAAATATGGCCAGCTGTTGAGTATGATCATTTGGAATCCCTGAAACACTTCTTCTAGATGAGGATTGCTCGTGTACATATTTTGATAACTGTAATCTAGGCCTTCCCAGCATTATGTATAATATGTCTCTCTGTGTGTAACTGATTCTTTTGAGCAATTCCTCACCACCCATCAAAGACTCTGAGTTTTCCATCTGTAGACAGTACATTTGGTGGTAGAAAACAATAAACATAAGAAGTTAAACTATAAACATGCGTTTTTGAATGTTCATGCAAAATATTCAATCTGCATAGCAAAGAAATGATAGGTAATTCTGTATTGCATTTAGAGTTAAAAACATCTGTCCAATATGGCTGTAGCTGTAGGCCAATCCCAAGAAAGTGCAAAAAAATTGTCTCCTGGTACCGAAGTTGAAAGTACCACTGTACAATTAAGCTCTATATGGTAGCAATATTTTACATTTTTAACTGGTCTGAAACAGAAAGTTTTCTAGTTGAGTCTCTAGTTCATTTTCCCAAGGCAAGACTTTTGTATCTTATGTGCACCTCCATTAAGGCTGCATGCCAGGAATGTGCCTTTTCCCACATATAAAACTCCCAGATACCAGTTCAGTAGGTCTTTAACAATAGAACAAATGCTTGCTTGACTGGGATATTCAGGTCATGAAAGCTCTTTATAAATTTGAAGCAATCGTAACATTTCAAGCAGTTCAGAAAGTTGGAGGTTTTATAATCCTTAATTAGTTCTTTTTACAGAAAACAAATCCAGGAAAAATACGTTAAGGCTTCAGTCACATCTATTGTCTTTCCCCCAGAATAAAATGGCTAGAGACACTCTTCTGGCTCAATCTTGGATGAAATATTTATAGAAGAAAGGCAGAACTGACAATCGATCTTTGTTTGTACCCTTGTTCAGATTTTTTGACATTAGACCCTCTTCCCCAATAAATCTGGCTGAGCAGTAAAAATGGAGAGAGGTAATTTAATATACAGAGGCCATTTTCTCTTTGTTTTTACCTATGCTGGCTCCTTAGTGTTTGGGTTGCTTCACTGAATAAAATCTGAATAATATTTCAACAGCATAGCTGCTGTATCAGAAAAGTTTATAATTGCCTCTTTTTTTCTTTTTCTAACATGACTTGGTTGCTGCTGCTCATTTTGGGTAGTGGTGTGTCTTGTCTTGAACAAAATAAAAACCATCCAAGGTTATATCAGTGATTAGTTCAGATGAGTGTTTGAGAGAAGATTCTTCCATGACACCAACCTCACAGAAGTAAACAGCATCAGAAGCATCATGTGAGATGCTTTTCAGAGATGCAAACTCCTGGACCCCATTCTTAGATGCTCTTATTCTGATCACGTAGAGCTATACATCTGCACTTTTGCTAAGTTTCCCAGGTGATTCTGATCTGTACAACATGCACTTTGAGAAATACTGCCCTGGATGAAGACCTCACAGTGTAATATCTCAGGCTACCCTGTTTTAAGTGTAGCTAGATTTGAAAAATGTCAAAGTACATTATGGTTCACAAGGGATTTTGTTGGCTTAATTCATCTGTGCCCAGAAGTGCAGTTCATAGTCAAAGGCAACTCATGAACAGGCTGAAAAATGAATTGAATGAAATTGGAAAAAGAAAGACTTCTGGCCACAAAAGACTAGTAGGAGGAAGTGACTGAAGAGGCAAATCTGGGTTCAAAGTCCAAGTGCAGGCAAGCTGAGGGTGAGGCACTGCTGGCCCTGGACAGAGTGGACATAAGGAGGCAGAGTTACCCTACTTGTCTCTTGGAGAGAAGAACTATGTCTTTGACCCACTTGGCAAATTTTAAAAATAGTGTTGCCTACCCTTGACTTTTGAAAAGTATAATCTGACATTGCTCTTTCCTGCCTTGGAATTAATTAATATTTCTTATATCCCTAAGAATTGTAATAATAAATCAGTATCAGAAATAATGTGTTAAAAGATCAAGTTCCAAGGGCTGGAGCAGTGGCTCAGCGGTTGGAGCACATGCCTGGCATGCATGATGACCTGGGTTCAAACCCCAGTGCTGCATACACAACTAAGTATTGGAGAAACAAAGGCCAGATTAAAACAAAGTTCATTCTCTGTCTCCCTCTCTATATATAAAAAATAAGATCAAGTTCCAGATATAGTCTTGGACATTTGATATCTACATTATTTTTATATGTATATTTGTATTTTTAAAAAGTCATACAATTCACACAAATGTGTATAAAAATAAAAACACATTTAAGGAATAATAAACTAGCAGAGTTCACTTAAACGTTCTATTAATTAGAAATTCTGTATATGCCCTCTCTGATCACACCTTCCTCCTTAGCAGAAAGTAACCACTATAATTAGGTGTAATCTTCTTAATTTTTTTCTCATGTTTTTGAACTTTAGTAGAATTTATGCTGCATTTTCCTTTTTTTTTTAAAGAAAGAAGGACAGTGAGAGAAATAATTTTTTATTTAGTTTTTCATGTGGCTTTCATTGTTGTACACAAGACTTGGTTGTGTACGTGGTGCTGGGGTTTGAACTTGTGTATTTTGTGCATGCTGGGCAAGCAATGTAACTGCAGAGCCACTGTGCCAGTACCTGCATTTTCCTTTTTTCCTGAACCTTGTTAGAATCATAAATATTAGACTATGTTTTTTGCTTCTCTTTAGTATATTATTTGAATATTTCATGATTTATCCTTTTTCTTGCTGAGGGACAGTTTGGCCTTAGTTTTAATTTTTTTTTTTTTTTTTTTTTTTTTTTTTTTTTTTTTTTGAAGAGAGAGGGACAGTGAGAGAGACAAAGAGAGAAACAACTTTATTTAGTTTTTCACATGGCCTTCATTGCTCCAACACTTAGTTGTGTACATGGTGCTGGGGTTTGAACCCGGGTCCTTGCACTTGCCAGGCAAGCACCGAAACTGCTGAGCCACCGCTCCAGCCTAGTTTTAAATTTTTATTGTTCAAATT
>PVKS010016398.1:0-44076 GCA_004027875.1 Aplodontia rufa | reverse complement strand
TGACATCAGCTTCTGAGATGGTTTCCCCCATATTCCCACTCTCCAGTCTCCTAGGAGTTCTTCCTACCCCCCTCCCCTCCCCAATCCCCACCCTACACCTTCTAGTAACCTAGGGAGCCATCCCCCTATTACGCTGAGAATCATACAATTTGAAGTTGTTAGGTTAGCCATCTAACCTACTGCTTCCCCATGTATTCTAGCTTCCACAGATGAGAGAAACCATTTGATCCATGAGTCTCTGAGATTGGGAGACTTCACTAAGCATAATTCTATCCATCTCCATCCATTTGATTTCAAAAGACATGATATCGTCCGCTCTAATGGCTGAGTAGTATTCCATAGTATATATGTACCAAAGCTTTTGTATCCACTGGTCAAGTGAGGGGCATCTTGGTTGGTTCCATAATCTAGCTATAGGAAATTGAGCTGCTATAAACATTAATGAAGCCACGTCGCTATAATATGCTGATTCTAACTCTTTGGGGAAAATACCCAGGAGTGGGATAGCTGGGTCATAAGGTGATTCCATCCTTAATTTTTTGAGGAGTCTCCACACTGCTTTCCATAGTGGCTGAACCAGTTTGCAGTCCCACCAGCAGTGTAACAGTGTTCCTCTTTTCCCACAGCCCCTTCAGCATCTGTTTGAATTTTTCATGTTTGCCACTGTAACAGGAGTGAGGTGGTATCTCATTGAAGTTTTGCTTTGCATTTCTTTTATAGCTAATGATGTAGAGCATTTTCTCATATTTATGGGCTTTCCAGACTTCCACTGGAGAGAAGTTCCTTTTGAGTTCTTTAGCCCATTTATTGATTGGATTATTTGTGAGTTTGGAGTTTAGCTTTAGTTCCTTGTACATTCTGGATATTGGCCCTCTGTCCGAGGTATAGCAGACAAAGGTTTTCTCCCATTCTGTAGGTTCTCTTGATGCTCTTGACTAGATCTTTAGCTGTGCAAAAACTTTTTAATTTACTTGCATCCCATTCATTTATTCTTTATTTTTACAGCTTGAGCCATAGGAATTTTGTTAAGGAAGTAGCTGCCCACTCCTATATGCTGTAGTGTTGACCCTACTTCTTTTTCTAGTAAGTTTAAAGTTGTTGGCTTAATATCCAGGTCTTTGATCCATTTTGATTTAATTTTTGTGCAGGGCAAAAGATAAGGATCCAGCTTCAGTTGTCTATATATGGCTGTCCAATTTGTCCAACACCATTTGTTGAACAGGCTCTTTCTTCAGTGTAGGACTTGTAACCTCTCGAACTCCCTAAGCCAAATTTTTGTCCTTTAAACCTCTTTTTGGTACTTCACCCTGTTATGGATCCCTGGCCAGCTAGGGTAGTTACTATGTAAGAGATGTCCTAGGGCAAAGTAGTTAAAAATAAAAGCAAGGTGACTTTGTCCAGCAAATAAAAATAACAAAGGAAGTAGTTTCTAAAAAGCATTCAACAAAATAGTTGACTTTTTATTGCCAGAGGATACAATTGCTAATGACAACTAAAGGATTACAAATATTTTTTGTTAAATGTATCTTTATGTTCATAGAAAGGCATTACAGAAGACACAAACACAATAGTAAGAAATTTTAATTTACTTCTGGGTCTCCACAGATCCAGGGAACAAAACATGTAGAAATTCTTTTAAGTACAATAAATGAGGAAGATCTAGGGGTAAATTTAAAATCCTGTATTCTGAAGCTGGAGACTACTTTCAAGTGCCTACCAAACATTTACCAAAATTGACTTATGTTACAAATCTATAATAAAGTTTAAAAATAAGGCACAAATAATACTAGAAATTATAAAACAGAAAAAATCAAAACATAATAAAAAGCCTCTTGCTCCTAGAAATTTCTAAGTGCTATCTTAACCAACTTAGATAAAAACAATTCTAGAATATTTCATAAACAATGATGAAAGCACTACTTATATAAAGCAGTGCTCAGTTGAACTCGTGAATACATGAAAAGAGCCACTTAAGGATTAGAGAAAGAACAACAAAATAAATGGAGATAAGCAGAAAGCAGAGACAACAAAGGTAAAAGCCAGAATTAATGACTTAGCAAAACAACATAAGAAATTGCAATCTGAAAGTACCAGTGGTTTCATTTTTTAACAGAACATCATCCAATCCAGTAAGGAAAAAAGACTAAGAAGCACAAATAGTAATATACCAAATGCAGAGAAAAACTAAATACATTGTGATTTTCAGGATAAAATGGAAAAACTTGGGTAAGATGGAATTTTTTCTTACATCATCGGTGAGAGATAGGGAGCTGGGAGGCTTGCTGGGAGTGGTCTCACCCTTTACTCTGTGCACTGTGCTCCTTCTCCAGCATGCTGCATGTAGGCATCGGAATCACATCCGTCAACTAAGTCAAATTATCTTTTTATGACCCCCCAAAAAAGGAAATTCTAGGAAATTTTCTCTGTGGATCAAGTTTAAAACTACCAAAAAACCTGGCTCACATGCTGTCACAAAAGAATTCCCCCCCATTTGCTGAAAACATTAATTGAGCGTGTGCTCTTCGCTCATATGGTTAGCATTGCTAAGATAGGTGAATGCCTAACTCCACACCTTGGAGTATCAGAAATTGGCCCTTTCCCCTCTTTAAATTGTATATCTTTAAGGTATGCAGCATCAATATATGTTCAGACATATAAAACATACAGATTTGATGTACATAGCAAAATGGTTACTATAGTCAAGCAGTTATACCCATGTCATAAAAGAATTCTCACATTTTTAAGAACAGATAATTCATTTGAACTACATCAGCACAAAAAATTAGAAAAGCCATCCAGTTCTTTTATGTGACAATAAAACGTGCACATCAAACCCTGGCAAAGATCTCACTCTAAATACTAGACACCGATCATACTGATTGGGGGAAAAAAATCAAAGATTTAACATCAATATCAAACTAGATTTTCAATGAGGAAATATGAATGGTGGTAACATTAAAACAATTATCACCATACAGAGCTTATTCTAGAAATGCAACTCCTGTGTATTGGATATTTGAAAACAATTTGCTAAATTAAGACATGTAAGAAGGCTAGATTGTAGCTCAGTTGTTAAAACGCTTGTCCTGGTTTCCATCCCTAGCACTGCAAATAGATACACAAAATCTAAGAAAAATTCATATTCCATGAATGCTGAATCCTAACATCTTTTTGATTAAAATAAAATTATGTATATGTGCTTTACATGATAAATGTATTTGTATCTTCTCCTAAATCTGGCTTCTTGCTCAATGAGAAAACTAAAGTTATTTCCACTGAAGTCAGAACAGATGGAAGTGCCTGTTGCTGGGCTGGGCCAGATTTTACATTCAACTAGCAAGTAGGTAAGAGACTGAAAACCATAAAAATTAGGAAGGAGGATGCAAGACTATTGCTATTTGAAGATGTATCCATTCATTCAAAAAGTATTGAGTTCCATTGTAACCTAAGTATTGATAAAAATTTCTCAAATTTTTTTTGGTATGTGGATCTTCTAGTAATGTGCTATTATGTGATTATAACCAGGAAAATTAAGGGAAGATTACAGGAATCCAATGAAGAGCTACCTCAAACAATATGAATTTTTAAGAGGGAGTGAGAAAGAGAATCAATTTTACTTAGATTTCCATCTGATTTTTGGTTTTCTGACATAGTTGTGTATGTGGTGCTGGGATTTGAACCTGGGTCCTTGTGCATGCTAAGCAAGCACTCGACCACTGAGCTACTGCTCCAACCCCACTATGAACTTTCAAAGAAAAAAATCGGTAACCAAAATCCAGTGGCTTTCATATATATTCAAATAAGAAGTAGTTATACAACTAGAAGAAAGTAGCTTATTTATAATGGAAACAAACCCCACAGGAATAAACATGGGGTATGTACAAGACCTGTGAGGAATTTTCAAACATTCTTGATACAAACTACAAATAATTTATTCTACATATATAAGAAATTGATATGAACTTATTAAAAATACCAGAAGTCTGCTTGTTTGAACACTTGTTTATTTTGAACATAGACAAGCTAATTCTGAAGTTCACAGAAAAATAGATTTCTGAGAAAACTGCATGCTATTGCCACTTGCATAGTAGACCACAGTGGAAGAGCAGATGGGTTTTCAATGGGCAAATGATGGTATTAGAATTTGGGAGTCCCCACCTGGAAATATTTATAACTCACTGAATGCCAGCATGTATTCCAAAAGCAGTATGAGTCCAAATGTATTAAAATCCTGAATGTATCAGAAGGAAACCTGGGAGAATTTTATTTGTAATAAAGGCTTTTCTGATTATGACTCCAAATTTAGAAACTATTGTAGAACAATTGATAAATTCAAATATATACAGAATTTCAGCAAACAGCTACAAATAAAAAGCAAACATCAAATTCTAAAACACAAATGACATGCTAGTAAAATTTAGTGTGCACCTTACAGGACAAAGGTACAACTACCCAAATAGAGAAATTCTACAAATCAATGGAGAAAATCCCCACAAAAATCAAGCAGTAAGATATGAACATACTATTCAGGAAACAGTGAAATTCAGGTGATTTTGAAAGCATGAAAAATGTTTGTCTCATAAAAAGGAAAAATCAATGATCCAGGGGACTATCTTTTAATATAGACCAAAAAAAAAAACCCCTGACTTTATGCTCCTTCAAGTAGCCTTGTTAAATGGGCACTCCTACATGGGAGAGTACAAGTTGATAACATCACAAGTATTTTTTCAGTTGGGAAATACTAAAACATAGAAGCCCTTGATCAACTTTAAATTTCAGGGATTTATCTGACAGATAAACCTCTACAAAATGACCCAGGGCTAGCCTCTTTATTTTAACATTGGTTGTAGCAGAAGTTTAGATGCTACCTAAATATCTGTTAATAGCAGAATGAGTAAGTAAATTATACTATATCCCTACCATTTTGCAAAAGAATGAGGGCATTTTCTGTATACTGATACTGAAATATTTGTAAAGTGAAAAAGCTGAGAACAAAATCCAGAGTGTGACATTTGTGTGATCAGGTGGGATATGAGTACATATTAAATTTTGCTTTTACTTATATAAAATAACTCCCGGAAGAAGCTGATTTAATAACCGTGGTTACCTGTTAAAGGAAAAGGAGGAATGAACAGGAATAAAGGTAAAACTTCAGGCAGTTTTAAATTTGTGAGCCATGGGAATATTGTTTCTATTAGGAAATAAATTGAAATTAAAAATGAATTTCTCTAGGAAAATGAGGTAGCCAAGGAGTGTTGTAGGTTTTTCTTGCCGTCCATATTTTTAATTTGGAGAGATGAGAATGTAGGTGGTGGTGGTAGGATGAAAAAGAGCTCGGGCACATGCCAATGGAAAGTTGGCAAATGACATTTATGGACACAGGTCAGCACATTTTGTACCGAGTCTATTTCCTGTGCTTTCTGGGTGTGTGACTGTCTTAATCAGTGTATGCTCCATGGCAATGCTGTAGACTGGGTGACTTAAGCAACATTTATGTATTCCTCGTCTTTACAGAGCCTTGGGTGTCATCATGGTCCAGTTCTTAGTGAAAGTCCTTTCTCGCTGGTGGTGGGAGGAAGACGGAGGGAGAAGCAGATTCTTTGGTGTATCTTTTAAGAGTGTTAATCTCATGAGAGGACCACTCTCATGACCTTTCCAAGGCTCACCTCTTAATACCATCACGTTGGGAATTAGTCTGAGCATGTGAACTTTGGGGGGGGGGCACAAACCCCTTGAATTGCTTGACATTTTTTTAAAAGAGAAATTTTAAAAAGTTTTTCATGTGGCTTTTGTTGCTCCAACACTGTTGCATACATGGTGCTGGGGCTCGAGCTCCAGGCAAGCACCATAACTGCTGAGCCACTGCTCCAGACCTTCCTGAGGTGTTTTTAGAAAGGTGTTATGTACATTCCACCCTTAAAACTTGAGAGCTGGTCAGCTTGCTTTTGGCTTACGCCCTTTTTGGGTGAGTTTTCTCTGATCATGAATATCAAAGCAAAGATGGAATAGAGAAGTAGAACTCACTTGGCCTGGTTTGGTTTTCTAGCAGGTCACCCTCATGTGATTTTTGGCAGGATAGTCTCTGATGTATTGATGACAGAAGAAAAAACTAACATTTCCCAGTTTTACATACATTTTCACTCAGCTCTTACCATAATCCAATCTAGATTGATAAGCAACTATTTTTTACTTTTTGGCAGTACCAAGGATTGAACCCAGGGCCTTGTAAATGCTAGGCAGGTGTTCTACCACCGAGATGCAGCCCCTGCCCTGACCCTTATTTCTATAGATGGGGAAACTGAGGCTCAGAGAGGTCAGTGGAGTTGAGGAATTGAAAACTGTACCTGTCATTTCTAGGCCATCTGTCTTCTCCAACCAGTTAACTTCAGGTAATGCGTAGTCTTCATAACAGACATATGATACAGGATGTGGTCAAAAGGAATTACAAAGAAAATGAATAGAAATGGAATGTGTGGAGAAGAAGGGAAAATGTGCATGGTAGTAGAAATGAAACATTGGGCGTTTGGGGATTTCCTTTTCTGTCCTACGTTATCCAGATGTGTTAGGTATATATAATTTTTTCCCTAAGAAAGAATATTTAATGCCTTTTTGCCCGTTCCTCACCGAGTTCCTTTCTCTTGAAGGCTGATGGAGCTGACTCAGCCAGATGGCTGTTCATCTAATCTTGGTTGTGTCTTAGAAAGTACATTGCTGATGAGAAGTGCAAGTATGGAGCAAGATTCCTGTTTTCCCGCCTTGTTCCATGATGAATGACCTAGTGGTTATTTATGTTCATGCTGCTAATGGAAGGCCTAGATCCTGAGTGATACGTGCAGAGATCTCAGTAGCAGATATAAATGTAGGGAAAATTTTGAAGCTCAAACACAGGCAGGGACAGATCTGTCTAAGGCAAAAACAAAGGCAGGTTGAAAATCATTCTCCTGGCAACTTGTTTCACAGCATCCTGATGAGAAGAGGCTGGAGGGCCTCTCCAAGCAACTGGACTGGGATGTTCGAAGCATTCAGCGCTGGTTTCGACAACGACGCAACCAGGAGAAGCCCAGTACCCTGACGAGGTTCTGTGAGAGCATGTGAGTAGCTGTTTTCTTTTTTCTTTTTCTTGAAAACCCGCCTCAGTGTTCATGCCATCACACAGGTGAAAATTAACAGATCCAGCAGGCTCCAGCAGCCCTTCGAAAGCATGCCATCCAGTAGAGGGTGGTTCAGGAAAAACTAGGGGGCATTTGCTTGTAAGATTTGAAATTTTTACTTGGAACGCAGTAAAGAAAGTTCACTTCCTAATGGAGTTCCTGCAAAATAAATAGATTGCAGGGGTCTACTGTGGTGTTTTAAACCAGACGTCTTTTTGAAATATAGCATTACAGCTCATTACTTTCAGATGCTGGTAGTTTGAATGGTAATAGAAGAGATTTGATCAAGATCTTTTTCCACTGATAGAAAATGAGATATTAGAATGTATTATCAGAGGGTTATAACAATGTCCTGCATTGCTGAAGATTTAAGAAATGCTTATGCTCTATTCCTGGGTGAGTTTAATGAAGTATTACTCAAAGATAGGGGATGGAATGAGAATCTCATCCGTTTCTGAAGTGTGACCTTCATGGCGTCTAATAAATTATATGTCAGTTGAGCTGTTAGAAACATTAGCACCCACATAGAACTCTTTTAGCACAGGGATATCTTCAGATGGTGTCTCAGTACGGTATACTTGGGGAAAAATTGGAGGAAGAAATACGGAAGCACTGAGTACATCCCCAGCAAAGGGGAACTGTCTCAGAAGTTGGTACCCATTTAGTCTTCACCTCTTGGAATATGACTATTCCTTTGTCCTACCGTTCTTCCTTTCTCTAGGGAGCTTTTTACTGACATCTGTTCATTTAAGCAATAGTGCTTCCAGGATAGATCTCTTACCTTCAGGGCCTTTCCATTTGGGGAGAGGTGTATTTTCAAACTTGACAAAACAAATTATTTTAGCAGTTACAAAATATATGGAAATTTAACATTATAGGAGAATAACTAGATTTTCTCAGCCTGGATAAATATATAGAACATATATGGAATTTTCAGAAGTCAGAATCTATATAAAATCTAGGGGGGCGGGGAGATATAATCTGCAAAACCCTTCCTATAGGGGCTGGAGCAGTGGCTCGGCGGTTACGGCACTTGCCTGGCATGTGCAAGTATGCAAGTTCAAATTCCAGCACCACGTATACAATGAAGTCTCAGCAACGAAAGCCAAATGAAAAACTAAAAATTGATTCATTCTCTCTCTCTGCCCCTTTCTTTAAAAAAAAAAAAAAAAAAAAAAAAAACCTTCCTATAATTAAACCACTTTATGGAAGGATTTATGCATCTGGGCTCCTGATCAAAAGCTGGAATTGCTTCCTGACCTGGTCCTGCTGCATATGCAAAAGGCCTGGTTGTGAGGAAGGGTGAAGTTGGGCCTTGGTATATACCCATGTGCTAAGATTCATGGGCCTTCTTCCCCTCCTCCAACAAACTTCTTTGGTAACTTGGTATTATCCCTTTCTGTACTACACTGATTTTAAGTTTTTTTTTCCCCCAAATATGAATGTGCATTGGGCATCTTGTTAGATTCTGATTCACTTGGTCTGGAATGGCAGCTGAGATTCCGAATTCATAACAAGATTGCAATTGATGCTGATGGTGCTGGTCCAGTGGGCAATATTTGAATAGCAGAGGCCAACACTGGACTTGTCTTTTCCCTGACTTCAATTATTCTTGATCTGCGTTTCTCAATAAAAAGGACGGTCAGTTACATTCAATTAAAAATATTTCAAAATGATTGCTAGAACTTGGCAAGGTGGAGGCACAATGGGGGGAGGGGGCAGTATATAAAGTATACACTATGATTTCTTCTCCCAAGAAGCATATATCAGAGTCAAAAGATACGACCAATATCTGAGTTGATGATAGAAAATAACTGTGTGGTAAGCAATTGCTATGGACAGCCAGTAATTGAAGATTTAAGAAAAGGGATTAACTGCAGGTTGGAGGCACATGGTGGTTGCAGGGATTAGCATGGGATCAAGGACTTGAGATAGAACTGGTGAATTCTTGTTCTGACAGCCTCTTTTCTGGGTTGGCAATAGATTCTTCTCTTTGCAAGGACTCTTCTTCACATCATTTAGGTCGCCTTTCTCCTGTAGTCTTCAATGTACTACTACTCCAGATTCAGTCTTCAACCTCTGTGTTTCTTACTCTACCTCCTTTATGCTGAAGTTATTTCCTTTCACCATCCTTCATCCAGAGTGGAGTATCCAGGGCAGATGTTTCTTTTAAGGCATCATTCTGGTATCTCCAGCTGGCAGCTCTGATTCTGTGTACCTGTTCATAACAAACAGGCTGGAAACCCCAACCATCAGCCACCGAGTTCCATTGATTCTTTGTAAATCCACCACGTCTCGTAGGGCTTGTTTGGCTCACATAGGACTCCTCGTCATATCTCAGACTCACAGGCATTTTGTTTGCAACCCTCCACTATATTGTCCTAAAATACTACTGTTTCCACATTCCGCTTTAAAACCTTGATTTTCTTACAACTCTAGGATAAATATTAGGTTCCTTAGCTGATCACCAGATCCCAGCCTTCACATATTTGATGTCAGTCACTGAAGTGACTTCTTTCCAGAAGGCTGTTTTCACTGTACATGACATGGTCGCTCCTGCCTCTATTTGTGCAGTGTTCCTAACTTCCCCTGTCCTACCCGTTTATCTCCTACCCAGCCCTCAATTCTCCAGCCTTCTTTGAAGGGTGGCTAGACTGTTGGGCTGGAGTAAGTACAGCTTCTCCTGACTTCTCTGAGCACTTGTTGTAAGTAATAATTTAGTATTAAATCAGATGCTGCTTTATGTGATTAATCATAAGTGTTCATTGAAGAGTACAAGGACCATGCCCTGTTCTTCCTCCATTCTTCTTTGCTTTTACCATACCATATAGACTCTACCGAATAACTATTTACTAAATGACTGAATGTTAAAATGGTACTAATCTGGAAGGAGTTACTGACCTCATTTGTCACTTGGTTTCACAACTAAAGACTACCAATACACTGACTTAGGTAATTTTCTTTTTAAAAGTTTTATGCTGATTCTGAAAACCTCCATAGCAATTTTAAAGAAGAAATTCAAGGAGCTGAATGTGGTAGCATAATAGTCCTGGGTATTCAGGAAACTGAGGTGGGTCATTTGAATATGAGTTCAAGACCAGCCTGGCTGACATAGACTGTTTCAAAAAAAAATTCAGAGGAAAGAATTGGATTACAAAGAATATTTAGAAAATATCATGAGGATTAAAGTAGAATTATACTGGTCTGTATAGCATATGTGTGTCATACGTATTTGCCTATAAAATCTAGAATAATTGTTCTTAACCAGGGAAGTATTTCATAATCAGTGAATTTTTCAAAATACACATGTGAGCCCTGTCCTAGGGCATCTGATTCAGTAAGATGATACAGATGAAGGTCTGGACATGTTTTTAATAGAAATTTCCTGTGTGCATATGACACATTCCTGGTTAAAAGAGAGATGACTCCTATTTGGAAATGCTAGAAATCAAGCAAACATAAATTTAGGGGTTGTAGATATCAGAGTATAAGGAGTAAAGAGTCCCTTTAGCAGAATTGCGCTTAAACTTTTGTGGGTGTGGAATGGTCCCAGTATGCAAGCCAAACAGTGCTGGTACGCATCTGCCAACATGCCCAGCATTTGGCACACCTGTCTGACGAAGATGGACGTTTTGTGAGCAATGCACTGAAACACTGATGTGATTTCTTTCCTGCTTGCTTAATGTCAGTCATTCAAAGCTGTGTCACTTTTGATGACTATTTCTTCCAGAAGCATTTAAGTCCTTATTGGCAATTGAAGTAGAGATTTTTAAAGAGTGAGTGATGAGTTTATAAAAATGAGATGTCGTGTGAAATGTTTTAGGAGAAGCTGATGCTGAATGGAAGCCAGTGCTGTTTGGGACCAGGCTGAAGCTGTGCCATCCTTCTCCAACAGCAGCATCAGAGCTGAATGCTTTATCGTTCAGGATAATATGTCATATCTGCAGTAAAGATCTGCACGGTGAGGCAGGAAGAGGCAGAGATGTTAGGATAAATGGCTTCCATGTCATTTGTGCCCTATCTCATCATTTTTGGATATTTTGCAGCATGTTTAATAGCACTTGTCAGGTAGTAAATATTATATATGGCTTTCATTTAAACAATCTCCGGTTGACTGGAAGGATGAATCTTTCATATGATAACCTTGAAATGTAGAGTAAGGAATATTCACATGTCAGATTAGCACTAATTTATTTGAACTGGAGTTTTCTCCATAGTTAGAGCCTTCTGTTGTATGAGGGCCCAAGATGCCCTTTTCTTCAGGCATTCCAATTTAGATTTTGTGTGGATTGAAACTACCCCCATATGCTTCCATACTTGGACAATTCTGTACAGTGACAGAACTTTTTGTGATCTTATTTCTGCATAGAAGTCCTATGGGTCTCATAAATTATGATACCACTGAATTCAGGATAATTAGTAAGAGATACATGGCTTAACAAATTGCCTTTATGCTCCCTGTGCAGGCACTGCGAGTCCGTCTAGTGGTTTCTACTTAAGTCGTCTGTGCTGCCTTGTTACCTCAGTTGGGAAGTATATCCTGATGATTGGGGTAGAGGAATGGGAGTGGGGCATGCAGGCAACAGGCAATTGAGTCTCTCAAATCCATTAATTTCAGATCAGTCCTTGAGCTGGGCAAAGTACGTGGTGAATATCTTCACCAATTTTCCATACCCAGCCACTTGCTTTTATAAACACTCAGTGTTCATCAACTGTTTTCATATCTTCCGTGCTCAGGATAGGTAAAATTTTGCCAGAGAGGAAACTCAGTTTTGATTATTTTCTCTACCAGAACATGAAATGAGCATCTTTTACAAAAATCACGACTAGAATTCTCCTGAAGATCGATGCAGTGTTTGAGGAGAGGAATCAGAAATTTTATCTTCCGGAACAGTGGCATCTTCCTTATTTCAGTATTGGGGTGTGTGATCAGCAATGTTCAGATGCTGATCCTAAGTCTGGAAAGAAAAATAAAATCGGAACTATCTTCTTGAAAAGTGCAGGGTTGAGCTCTGTTGCTATTGTAGTGATAGGAGTGGACGTTTGACTGTTAATGCGAAAACAGTCCCAGGATTGAACACCTGCTGTCATCCAAAGCACACAGAGGCCTACTTATCGCTCAGTGAATGTCTTGGCATTCAAGACTTATTTTAAGCACTTTTAAATCTGTGGGTTGTATTCAGGTCAGTTTTAACTTTGGGGCAGAGGTCAGCAAATTTTCCTATAAGTGGCCAGAAAGTAAAATATTTTAGACAATAATTGACTTCATTGCAATAGCAGTTCTGCTGTTGCAGCACAAAAGCAGCCATGGACAATGCAAATGTGTGTGGCTGGGTTCCAAGAAAACTATTTATGAATGCTGGAAGTTGAGTACATCATTTTTGAAGTCATTGTTTTAAAATTTTCAGCTTTTTAAAAAAATGGAAAAACTCTTCTTAACTCGTGCACCAAACAGAAACCAAAGGCTGGCTGTATTTTTCCTGCAAACCGTAGTTTGCTGAGCTCTGCCTTGGAGTTATAATGCTGTTGGTGGTTCCTTCAGCATTCCAAGAACGAACATTTCTCACAGTGCCAGGTGCAGTCAGCTATTTCGTCATGCAATAGAAACATTAGCAGAGATCTGGAACGCTACGCCAGCCTTCAGCATTCCTAGGGCATGGTGCCTTGAGAGTGTGCAGTTCCCCGGTGCTCTTAAGCTGTTAGTATCTAAGGCAACATCATCTTCACTACCAAAGCTCTGAAGATTGATGAGCTGGACCGGGGACAGTCTACTATTGCCTCGGGTATGCTTTTGAAGCCTGGCTCCATCTTTCTATTTTAGACCTACCATCTGTGATAAGAGAACTCAGGTTTTCCATTTAGATCAAGCCACATTCCTTGATGGCATATGGCTAGGCCTCTCATTCATGTGTGCCACCTAATTAAGGAAAACAGATTTTTGCTAAAAATATCAGGCCATACCTTGGTGAAGCTGGTGGCGTATCGGGTACTTCCGTGCTCTGCTCAGATTTGACAGGTCAGTTTTTTCTTTAAATCCTAAATTTCTAAGACCTTTTCCTAATAATTTTATAGTAATTTTGTCCAAATGAAATTGGACGATAGAGGAGAGAATGTATAGAGGAATAACCATATTTGTTAAGCCACAATGTTCTCCATTAACACTCAGCTGCTATATTTTTGGATCTGTTTACCATTTCTTTATTTTGTTAAAGCTATTTCAAAAGTTACTTGTTCCTGTTTTAGAATAGTCATGCAAATCATTATAATTTATTTTGGTTACAGATCATTATAATTTATTTTGGTTACAAAGTATATATGAAAGTATGTATAATGTTAACAAATTTGGGGAGGGGGAGATTGACTCAAATCCTGCCTGCTACCCAGAGATACTTTAATATTGTTAACTTGGTGTCATATCGTGTATGTGTGTCCACACAAATATGCATATACATACAGTGCTGCCTACCTTTGCTTGTGGCCTGCACATCTGGAGTTCAGCTTGTATTGAAGCTGCCTCTTCAGAGTCCTGACGAAGGCAGTGGATTGATCACATTTTGTGCTTCATCTTCGGTGTCTAAGTAGCATACCTCTTATTGGCAGTGCAGTCATTTGCATTGTAATAGGGCATCCATCCCTGAAAAGGGGCCATATTGTCTAAAATTGCATAATGAAGCAAGCAAATAACAGGGGACTTGTGAGAGAAGAGTTAGGGGCATAATGCTCAAAAACTTCACCAGTGTCACATCAAAAAAAAAAAAAAGAAACTAATAAACAGTAGTCTTTTTAAATAATATTTGACTAGTATAATAAATGTCACTTTTTCTTGAGAAAGACCTGAAGTTTCCTTCTAGAAGTTGGTGGTGTTCTGCTGGTTTTCCAGGGTCTTCTAAAAGAATACCCACAGATTGGATGGCTTAGGTACCAAAAATTTCTTTTCTCACAATTCTGGAACTGGAAGTCCAAGATCAAGATGTTGGGTCTGGTTTTGTCTGAGGTCTCTTTCCTTTCCACTGCACGTGGGTATCTCTGGTGTCCCTTCCTGTAATATTGGATTAGGGCCCTACCCTTATGACCCCATTTAACCTTAATTACCTCCTTACAGGCTTTATTTCCAAGTACATTCACATTGAGAAGTCGGCTTTCAACATACAAATTGGGGGATTCAGTCTATAACAGTGTTGGAAGGGTTACAGCTTGTGAGTTTCTGTAAAGTGGTGGGGAGAGGATGATCAGAAATCAGAAGGTTGTAGCAGTAGGTGGTGTGGCTTATAACACAGATTGTGTGTGTATGTGTGTATTCCCAGGCCACTCAGCTTAGCCTAGTACAGTTTTCTGCATTCGCCTAGTACTGTTGGGATTTGAAATTGGCCATAAACAGATAGGAAATCTTTGTTTTTCCCCACATTGAAAGACATTCACATTTTCAGAACAAGCCTGGTAGCAGGGTTATAGCAGGGGACAGATGGCATAGTGTAGTGGTGAAAGGGTGAGCCCCAGAGCCAGGCAGTTTGAGTTTGTCTTTATGTGAGGGCTTCTCTCACATAAAGCCCTGTGAAGAATTATTTTGCCACTTTGAGCTTAAGTTTCTTTATTTGTAAAATGGGCATATGAGTAGGGGCTACCTCCTAAGGTGGCTGTGCATGGTGGCTGTTCATATGTATAGACAGGTGTCTTGCACCTAGTAAGGGCATAGTATTAGCTGCCTTCAACATCACCTCTGTCTGTCATTAGTCAAACTGGTGTAGCATAAGCAATAGCAAAGAGCGATTAGTGTGTCACAACCCTGCATTGGCAGTGGGGCCCCTCAGAGCTGCAGTCAGCTCACCTAGAAGAGGCGGCTCTGGTGTTTGTCATTTTGGGAGGAGAGATCCAGGAAGATGGAAGAATAGCCTTTCAGTATGGAATGAAGCTCTTTTACTTTGTGGAACCCATGGAAGCAGGTTCTGTGAGGATTTGCAGGACTATCAATTTGGGCATTACACGCGCATGAGAAAAAGATGGACACCAGTGTGAGTTCAGAGCCTCTGCACCGGTGACTTACTGCTGTGTCACAGCGTGACAGAAGTAGAAGAGAAAAGGTGCCCTACTTTGGCAGGGAGTGATACGTGCTGTGCTTGCAGAAGCCAAGGCTTTTGAGGCACCACATGAGAAATGTCAGAACACACAGTGAATGTCTTTGAACCACACAGATTTAAAATTTGCCCAGGCGATTCTGAGAAAGACACAGCTTGCCTCTGCCAGGAGGGAGGGAGGAACAAAGCCTGGTGCTCAGTGGGGCTGGTCTCAGTGAAGCTGCCTCTGCTGGGGCCAAGACAGTCTGCTCTGCCTCAGGAGGTCAGCATGGCTTCTGGGTACAGGAGTTGGCTGTTAAATGTAATATTTGTTAGCTAAGGAGGCAACTGACCTTGAACAAATTTGGGGATAAGAATCAAATATTCCTGGCTCATGTTCTAGTTCAAATTGTTATCCTTAGCAAGAAATTTCACTTTGCCAGGTACCTTTTCTGTAAAAGGGAAAGAATAACTTCCTATTTATAGGATCATTCCAGGAATTGGATGAGAGGATGTGTATAGACTGTGCATCTTGGAGTACCTGGTTTCCTTTCAAGTGGGACCCTAAGGTTGAATGAGCGAAAATTTCTGACCTCCTCAGACCCGTAGGGGCTATTAATTTTACTTATTAACAAAGTTGTTCGGTGCTTTAGATAGGGAGCCTAAATCTGAATACTTGAGTGGCTTTCTGGGTTGCTTTGCGTCTTGTACCTCAGTTTGACATCTAGAGAACTGGATTGTGGATTGTTGAGAAGGAGGCACTTTGTTGGCTCCTCCTTGGGATCCAGTCTGGCTTGCCCTCCTGCTCCCCTCTTTCATCTTTTTGTAGTCACCCTTTATGCTGCTGTGACTAAACAACTTGCCAAGAAGTTTTTAGGATAAAAAGTTTGAGGGCTCAGTTTCAGAGGTCTTAGTCTGTAGAAGGCTGGGTCCTATTCCTTGGGTTCATAAGTGAAGAGGCATGGCCCCAGAGAGCGGAGAGAAAAACACTATGCCAGACACAAGATATATACCCCAAAGGCACGCCCCCAATAACCCACCTCCTCCAGCCACACCCTGCCAGCCTGTAGTTGCTGCTTAATCCCGGATTGACTAACTGATTGGGTGGAAGCTCTGTAACCCAATTATTTCACTTCAGCGTGTGGTTTTTTTTTTTTTTTTTTGCATTGTCCCACATGAGCTTTAGGGGGGACACCTTGCATCCAAAGCATAACATCCTCCATTCCTCCCTCCTCAGCACTTGACTCTTCCTGTCTCAGCGCAGGTTACCTGCCTGCTGCTCCTAGGACTCAACTGTGTGGGAAACTTGGTGATACTGTTCCTGTAGAAGATGCATCATGAGTGAGGCAATTGGCAGTGTCACATGTGCTACGCACCATGACACTCAGAGGGGCCAAGGGTAGTGGAATTGGCATTAAGGGCCTGAATCTTAACCATAGTGCCAAATTCTCTACGGTTCTGTTAACTGCTTGTTACTCCCTTAGCCACAGATTTAATGAAATTGCATATTTCCAACTTTAGTATATTACATAATACGAGGTTTTGTTGCATGTGTAGTGGGCACCTAACGATGGCAGGACACATAGAGCCTGAGAAATGAGGGGAAGGAGACGTTTACTGAGGATGTTGTATTCCAGATACTGTGATGGGCCTCTCCATCTAGATAACAACCCTGTGTAACATGTTAGGTCCTAAAAGCCATTCTTAGCCATGAAGGAACTGCAGAGAGGTGGAGTGGGTGACCTAATGCCACACAGCTACTAAGTAACATACTTGGTGCTGCACCCAGCTCTGCCTAAATTCAGGGCTTGTGTTTCAACTGCACAATGTTAGTGAAAACTCAGGATTACTATACGTAGCTGCATTCGGAGCAGATGGAGAAATGGCATTTTGGTGGTTTGTTTGCACAGTGTAGCCGCCTCTCTCTCTCCCTTCTCCCCATTGTGAAACAGGGATTGGATTTTGTTGCTTTCTCCTTGCTGTGCCTAGAACACTTTCGGGTGTTCTCTGCTAGAGCAACTGGAAGCTTGCTATTTTCACCACATGCATCTATCTCTGCTGTTAAACCGCTGCTACCTTGAGTTCTAGGACTGTATTGTATTCATCTTTTCATTCCTGTGGTTCAGTACAATGCCTGGTGCTTCATAGGATCCCCATAAATCAGTTCTTTGGACTTCTGGGACTGGATTGAAACTCTGGGACCAGCAGATTGACCTTAATTGGAGAAGTCCCATGTGTATCTTTCAGACAGTACTGGGGAAGGTAGGGAGGGAGGCAGGGGATGGGCTTGGCCAGGGTGACAGTGTTGAATTTTCAAGGATTATTTTAATGGCCAGATGGAGGAAGGAAGGTGCTAAAGTTTGCTCCAGGGAGTGGAAATCACTGGATGAGAATAATGCATTTGGAGAACTGTAGCTAGCTGGGAGCAGGGGGAAGGGAAGCAAGGAGGCAGCCTAAGTGCTGTTTGCCCAGCTGCGGTTATATCCTCTACATATCAAGGGCCACCTACCCTTCTGTACCATGTTGTGCCTGATTTGCCTGATTTCACAGAAATTTTGTGTTTCCTAACTGCTTGGCTCACTTAAGAATGGAACTGAGTTTATCAGTGTCTCATGCTAACATATGACTAGGTTTGAAATCTTTTTTGTGTTTAAAAAAAAAAAAAAAAGCCTTGCTCATTGAATACAAATCTCTCAAAAAGATGTATACAGGCACCCTCTTGCTCTTGTGTAGTATGCCCCGCAGCCTTCTGGGAAGGATGATAGTGTCTTCCCTTTCCTCCCATTACCAACATCTAACAATTAAACATTCAAATGAAAAGGAAATAAAACCAAGTTATTTTCTCACTAGTGGCTATACCTTCTGTTGTATTTCACAGGAGGGAAAATTAAGGTTTGAGACCCCTGATGGCTGGTAGCATGCCCTTTACTCAGCCGTCTGCAATGGCTGTCCAACATTAAAAACAAAACTAGGAACAAACGAATAATAAGCAAAACCAGAACTTGCAGTTAGAAAACATGAATGTGCTTGAATGTTTCCAGGGACAAGTGAAGATTTGAAACCAGGAGTATTCCATAAAATCGGGAACAAATTATATGCCTTCAGGACTTGATTCACTTTAATTTCCTGAATGGTTGTAGAGGACCAGTTATGTGGCAGGGGCTCTGTGCTGGAGGATTTAAAGATAAACAAATTTGTTATTCTCTAGTGTTCAGTTTAGGAGGGCAAACAGGCAGGCAGTTTAGAAGGCAGCCATAGGAACATGTTGCTGTCCCTGAGCCAAGGACTTAGTCAGTGTGCTGTGAAGGAGTACCTGTGGGCCAGCAAACCAGATTTGGGAGAGGGAAAAAAAAGTCTAAAAATTGTCCAGTGTAGACAGCTTCTTGTGAATGAAGAAGGACTTTGGGGACAGAATTGAAGTATACAGACTGAGTTCTGTCACAGCAGAACAGTATTCACAAGTGAACCATGTACCCTAACAAGTGACCATCTGTAACAGGATTCTGCATACCTTCCTTCAGTGAAGGACATATGATTGATCCTTGGGTTCATCATTGGTTTGGGTGCTGGTGAGTCCCTGGGCCTAGAGTGACTTCTGCTCCAAGACATTTGGTGGCCTTGTTGGTGAACACTGGCTTTCAGCCAGAAACCTCTCCCTGAACTTTCCCTTCCTTTCCTGAGTGTGGGCCAGGGGTGAGGACAGGATTAGATGGGGCAGGAGTAGTGGGAGTCCTTTTTGTCTTTTATCAAATTTAACCCAGTACTCTGAAGATTAGGATGCTGTTTGCAGGAAAAAAAATGGAAATCAAATGGGAAATGTTCAGCCTTATGAGGAATGCAGTTATCATATGTCATGATTTGTAAAGTAAGTCGTGAGAGGCTGGCCTTCAGCACTGGTAGATGGACCCACATAGATCTCAAGGAGTAGCCAAATTGTCTTTTAACTGACCTTTTCAACAGATGCTCTTGTTTTTCTTTCGTTATTCATAGAGGTAGTTCTTATCTGTTTTCCTTCCCATCATTAATTCTAATCTTTGAAATATGTCCAACTTCAACTGATTGCAGTTTTTGATTGTAGTTCTGAAATAGGACCTGAACCTATGTGAATCATTTCCATTTGCTTGATTCAAAAAAATTTTTTTTATTTGGAATTTTACATGAATGAATTTTATCTGGAAGTTTTTACATGAATGCTGGCTAAAATCTTTGGGCTTCACTTGAACCATGATTTTAAGTGTTCTATTTTTTTCTCAATGCTTGTGTGGTTTGATAAGCATTTTTGAGCATATACTGTATACTGAGTTCTGTTATCAATTGCTAAATAGAAATATAAGATATCCTCCCCAGTAGATAACTGACACTCTTTTTTTTTTTATTAGTAGTATATAGAGATACAGTTGAGAGGGAAACATTATCAAAACAGTAGCAATCAATGTATATAAACTTTGTTATCCAGGGGTCATGCCAAAGCATAGATAACCCACCTTGGGTTTCACCTGTTGCAGTTTCCCCCAGAAGAACTCATGTGTTAAATGGGTAGCTCGTGGAGGAATGACATCGGCTTCTGGGATGGTTCCCCCATCTTCCCATTCTCCAGACTCCTATGAGTTCTTCATATACCCTCCCCCCTCCCCATCCCCTCCCTACACCTCCAAGTATCCTAGAGAGCCATCCCCCTATTACTCTAAAAGTCATTCAATTTGAGGTTTTGTTAGGTTAGCCGTCTGCCCTATTGTTTCCCCATAAATTCTAGCATCAACAGATTAGAGAAACCATTCGGCCCTTGAGTCTCTGAGCTTGGGAGACTTCACTAAGCATAATTCTGTCCATCTCCATCCATTTGATTTCAAAAGCCATAATATCGTCCTCTCTAATGGCCGAGTAGCATTCCATAGTATATGTGTACCAAAGCTTTTGTATCCACTCATCAAGTGGGCATCTGGGTTGGTTCCATAATCTAGCTATAGGAAATTGAGCTGCTAAAAACATTGATGAAGCCACATAGCTATAATATGCTGATTCTAAGTCTTTTGGGAAAATTCCCAGGAGTGGAATAGCTGGGTCATAAGGTGGTTCCATCCTTAATTTTTTGAGGAGTCTCCATACATCTTTCCATAGTGGCTGAACCAGTTTGCAGTCCCACCAGCAGTATCATAGGGTTCCTCTTTTCCCACAACCCCTCCAGAATCTGTCGTTGTTTGTATTCTTCATTTTTGCCACTCTAACAGGAATGAGGTGGTATCTCATTGAAGTTTTGATTTGCATTTCCCTTATAGCTAATGATGTAGAGCATTTTCTCATATATTTATGGGCTTTCTGGACTTCCACTGGAGAGAAGTTCCTTTTGAGTTCTTTAGCCCATTTATCGATTGGATTATTTGCGAGTTTGGACTTTAGTTTCTTTAGTTCCCTATATATTCTGGATATTAGCCCTCTGTCTGAGGTGTAGCATGCAAAAATTTTCTCCCATTCTGTTCTCTTGATGCTCTTGACTAGATCTTTAGCTGGGAAGAAGCTTTTTAGTTTAATTGCATCCCATTCATTCATTCTTGATTTTACAGCCTGCACCACAGGAGTTTTGTTAAGGAAGAAGCTGCTGACTCCTATAAGGTGTAGTGTTGACCCGACTTCTTTTTCTAGTAAATTTAAAGTTGTAGGCTTAATATCCAGGTCTTTGATCCATTTTGATTTAATTTTTGTGCAGGGTGAAAGGTAAGGATCCAGCTTCAGTTGTCTACAAATGGCTGTCCAATTTGTCCAACACCATTTGTTGAACAGGCTATCCTTCTTCCACACTATACTTTTTCCCCCTTTATCAAATATCAAATAGTTAAACATATGGGGGTTTGTTTCAGGATCTTCTATTTGGTTCCACTGGTCTTCGGTTCTGTTTTGATACCAATACCATGCTGTTTTTGCTACTACAGCCCTGTAATATAAATTCAGGTCAGGGATTGAGATACCCCCTATTTCTTCCTTTCTATAGAGTAGTGTTTTGGCTAGTCTGGGTCTCCTGTTGTTCCATATGAACTTGAGAATTGCTTTATCTATATCTCTGAAAAATGCCATAGGTATCTTGATGGGGATTGCATTGAATCTGTAAAGGGCTTTGGGTAGAATGGCCATCTTTATTATATTCTGCCTACCCATGAGCATGGAATGTTTTTCCATCTGCTCAGGTCTTCTGTAATTTCTTTTAGTGTTTGATAATTTTCTTTGAATAGGTCTTTAATATCCTTTGTAAGGTTAATGCCCATGTATTTCATTCTTTTGAAAGTGATGGTGAATGGGAGAGATTTCCTGATTTCTTCTTCTGCGGATTTGTTGCTGGTGTAAAGAAATGCTAGCGATTTGCTGGAGTTGATCTTGTATCCGGCTACTTTGCTAAACCCACCTATGTGCTCTAAGAGTTTTCTGGCCGATGTTATTGGGTCTTCTATGTAACTGACACTCTTTACTTCAGCTTTTAAACCCCAGTTTTCTTGTCTGTAAAATGGAGTTAATAATCTTAAAACCTTCTATTTCACTATCCTTCTCTCTTTAAAAATAATAATCTTGGGGCTGGAGCGGTGGCTCAGCAGTTACTGTGTTTGCCCTGCATGCGCAGGTACGTGGATTCCAACTGCAGCACCATGTACACAACGAATTCTCAGAGTAACGAAAGCTGTATGAAAGACCAAATAAAACTGTCTCCTTCTCTCTTTAAAAAAAAAAAAAAGTTATTTAAAAAAATAATAATCTTAAAAACCTAATGGAGTTATAATGATTAAATAATCTAGTCACTTGGATAGTGACTAACGCATAGTAAGAGCTCAAGGAAAGTAATTTTTTAATCAAATCTGATTTCTTTGTATTAAAGGCTGGCAACCTAGTCAAATATCATTCCAAGCTTCAAGACTGGATGGTATACGTTACTACCTTGTGTCTTATACGAGCTTTATTTCTGTCAATTTCCCAGATGTCTGATAAAATTATATTTTCTCCTTCCCTTTCTTGAAAGAAGAGCTTCTTAGATACTGAGGTGAGAACACGGCTTTCTGGCTTTCTGTTAAAGTGGCATGTTATTCTAGTGGGATCCTATGGTAGAACAGGGAGGTTTGCATCTTAGCTCAAGACATCAGGGCACACAGCAACCAGCACATGGAGGGGTCTAGGGTGTCTCTCTACCTGTCTGTTTCTCCTGCTTGCTAACTTGCTCAGCTTCAGTTTCTTGGAACGTAATATGAATCAAAATAGTACTTCAAATTTAAGATGAGACTGTAGAGTTTTTCTAAACACATGAAACATTCGTGCTTTGCCATCTCCTACTGTTAGCTATTATACTAATGATCATTAGTAGTGGCACTGTAATTATCACTTACAGCACAGAAGGGCCTTGCGTATGTGGACTCACTTCTTAGCTTTTGCTAAGAATTTTGTGAGTATAACAATCCGAGCCTCTTTGGGTGCTCACTAGATGGAGGAGCTGTGCTGCTTCCTGCCCCTTTGCTTGTCCTCTTCCCCTGCCCCAGCCTAGGATCCTTTCCCCTCTTTAGCCCCTTGACAAATAGCTGCTCCCCAGCTGAAACTCAGTACACCTTCATTTAACAAACAGTGGTTGTTTATTGAGTGACTACTTTTTGCTGGGTACAGCACTTAATGTCTAGTGAAGAGCAGACTGGGCATTGGATCTCTATGACCATGTGACTTCACCTGCTATTTGAAGGAGGTCTCACACCCCCATTCTCTTTTCTCAAAGCAGAAAAGACAATTTCCTTGTTCGTACAACACATTTAATAGTAATGACAACAGGTCATTGCTCTTACAATTATTTTATCGGCTAGATGATAAATTCCTTCAGGGAAGGAGTTATCTTACCCCTTTCAAATACCAGCACCTAGGACTTTGCCTGCCTACTTAAAGGTGCCCAGCAAATACTTCCAGACTGTCAAATGAATGAACACATGTTTTGAGGCTAATATCCTTCCACAGATTATTTACCACATTTTTTGTTGGGAGTGCCTACTATGTGCCAAGCTTTCTGTTAAGTGCTTGGGGTCTGGAAAGAGACAGTAGACGATGCACAGTTAAGGAAAGTATGTAGCATATCAGTTGGTCTCAAGTACAATAGAGCAAAGGAAAGTTGGAAAGCTAGGAGCGTGTGCTCGGTGGCTGGGGCATAAGCATTCATGGGTGGTGGAGGAGGACTTTCCTGAGAAAGACCGGAAGGAAGCGAGAAAGCCTTGGCCAAGGAAGAGGAGCAGCAATTGCAAATATACTGAGGAGGAGTGTACCAGGCCTGTGTGAGGTTGGGGTGCTGGAGTTGAGGTGAGGGAGAGAGCAGTGGAAAGAGAGGTCTGGGAGAACGGTGAAAAGGAATGAGAGTGCAGATTCAGGATTTCAAGATTTTAACTTCTAAAAATTTCCAATATACGAAGGGAAAACAAATTTAGTGAACACCATATGCTCGTCACTTGCATTCATTAACGTTTTGACACATTTGGCTTACCTTTAGCTTTCCTTCCTGAAGAGAGTAAATTAGAGACATTGGCAGACTTTGTGCTTCAGCATGAATCTCCAGAAAATGAGGATACTCTTCTGCATAAGCAGAACACCATCATCATACTAATGCACAGCTCAATCCGTATCTCCCCAGTTATCTTCCCCCCCAAAGTCTTTTATTCTTTCCAGGTAGAACTCAGTCAAGATGTGTGCATTACATTTGGTAATTAGATCTCTTAAATCTTTCATTTTGACTTTTAAAAACATTTGGGATAATTTTAAATTGCTATAAAGTTTCAAGAATAGTGTAAAGAAATGCTGGATGAACTTCACCCAGGTTTACCAGTTGTCCGCATTACGCCACACTCGCTCCCGTAGTCTGTTTCCCTCTGCGTGCAGAAGCTCACACAGAGTGGGCAGTTTGTATAACAGTTGGTTTTGGAGGTAACAACTTTCTGGGAGATTGGTTGTGTGTCATGAGAGTCAGTAAGGACTCTGGTGATTGTTAGGTTTTGCCTGAACATTGGAAGGAGTTGTCTTGCACTGATCTGCCAAAAAAAAAAAAAAGCAGATCTGGCAGAAACCTGGGGTTTTGATTTTGGTCTTATCAAGTTGGAGGCAACTGAGAGGTCTGTGTGGAGGGTGCCACAGGTAGCTGGAGAGATGAACAAGGAGTTCGGGGAGCTGTGGCCTGCAGAAATGAACAAGGCAACCATCAGCGAGTAGGTGGCGGTGTGAACCTTGTGCCGATGTGCCACCACAAAGAGCAAAGGTGTACGGAGAAGACGCTTGAGGGTAGCGCTCCATGTTACAGACTTGATGTTGAGGTGAAGATAAAGGAGACCATGAAGGAGGATGAGTGAGTAGAAGCCCACAGCACAAGGCATTAAGGGTCGGCTATCTTCCCCCACCTCCCCAAGAGAAAAAGGGACAGAGGGAGAGAAAGAATCAGTATTTAGTACTACTTGTGGCCTCCATTGCTCTGACATTTAGTTGTGTGCATGCTACTGGGGTTCAAACCCGTGTCCTCATGCATGCCAGGCAAGAGCTGTAACTGCTGAGCCACCGCTGCAGCCCCAGGGTCAGCTATATCTGACACTAGTGATGCGTCCGGACAGTTCAGAAGTCATTGGTATATATCAAGAACAGTTTGGATGGAGTGGGTTTAACAGAAAAGGAGGAGAAAAAGGAATACAGGAAGTCTTAAGTTTATTATGAAAGGAAGATTCAGAAAAAACAGGAAGAGGAGGCAGGTGGGGTAAAGGGTGCATGTGCATGCGTGTGATGAGGATCCTACGTTGCCCAGGCTGGCCTTGAAATCCTAGACTCAAGTGATCCTCCTGTCTTGGCCTCCTGAGTGCTGGGACTGCAGTCCTGGGCAAAGATATTTTTCTTTTTTTTTTTTTTAAGAAGGGGAAAATGATGGCTTGTTTATTTGCTATTGGTAATGAGTGAGTAGAGAGGGGGAAAATCATGGGGTGAAAACACAAGAGCTGTGTGTTTGCTAGGCAGGAGGGGCAGGGTTGATCCATGTTTTACCCTCCTGCTGGGCTGTTTGGAATAGATCTGAGGTGCTTAGAATGTGTCATCGCCATGTATTCTGACTTGTGCTATTTTTGTCATGTTTTATTAAAAATATGAACCTTTTAAAAATAACAATGCTCTTTTAGATTTGCACAAGCATTTACTGTTTCCTTTGTTTCCTCATTCTTTTTTGTACTTAGACCTTCCATTTGGAACCATTTAGTTTTTGTGAAAATACTTAAATCTTACTAGGGATGAGGGGCTGGAGTGGTGGCTTGGTGGTTCCGGCACTTGCCAGGCATGCACAAGTGTGCAAGTTCAAACCCCAGCGCCACGTACACAACGAAGTGTCTGAGGAATGAAAGTCGCATGAAAAACTAAATAAAAATTGCTTCTCTTTCTCACTGTCTCCTCTTTCTTTAAAATAGGAAAAAAAATGGGGATGAAATGTCTTGGTTACTATTGTCTAGAAATTATTTCTTCCTCATCCTTTAAAGTTTTTTCTGAGTATAGAATAAAAGATGGGCAGTTATTTGCTTTCAGCATGTTACTGTCACTTCTCCTTGCTTATGTCGTTGGTATAGAGAAGTTGATGGTCTGTCCTTTGGAAAATACCATTTTCACCCTATAAGCTTCAAGATTTTCCCTTTACTTTTGGTCTTTCTGTATTTCCAGTGTGCTATGTATAGATGTAACTTTAAAAGATATATGTTGGGCTGGAGTGGTGGCTCGGCGGTTACAGCGCTTGCCTGGCATGTGTGAGTACATGAGTTCAAACCCCAGTACCCAGGTACACAACTAAGCGTCAGAACAATGAAAGTCACATGAAAAACTAAATAAAAATTCTGTCTCACTGTCCTTCTCTTAAAAATATGTAAGTTCTTAAGATTTTTCTGGATGTCTTACTCTATGGATTGCTATCTTTATTACATCTGGAAAATTCTCAGATATTGCCTGCTCAATTATTGCCTCTTTCCCACCTTCTCACTTTTCTTCTGTAATCACAATTAAATTTTTTAGACTATCACACTCTAGTTTGTGTCTTAACTTCTCTTCCATCTTGTTCTTTCTCACTGAACTATTTATAATTTAGTTTTTTTATTCATAGAAGTTTTATTTGATATTTAAAATATCACTTTGTCAGTTTGTCATTTCCTGTTCTCTGCAGATACTTTTTACCTGGACTTTTGTTTATTTACGTACAATGAACATACTTGTTTGATAATATAATACATTGATGATATTTAGTAGCTCCAGTACCCGTGAGTCTACTTCTGATTCTGATTCATGGTACCGTTTTCTCTTATGTGCTTAAATTTGTGATGGTCATTGTTCTTAAAAATGGAGGATTCTGGAGTTCATGTTTATGCTTCTGTCCAGCATTTTCTGATACTACCAGCCTAGCCCACTTTAAACCAAGTGCATGGCTGCAGGTTCCCAGGACCACCAAAAGCAAAGTGAGACTAGGTTATGGTCACAGTTAGGAATCTGACTTCTCATTGTAATTATTTTTCCTTTTCTTTTTTTCTCCCATTCTGCGTAGTACCAATGTGACCATCACTCGAGTTTCTGAGGTAGGGGTAGCGATAAGGTTTATGTATGGTTCACACTCATTCTGTGGATAAAATAATCTGTTGGAGTCCCAGGTTAACATGGAGAGTGTATCTTATAATATCTTCCACTTTGGGTGGGCTTTGACCTTGATACTTTCTCTTTTTCCAGTGGACTGCCAAAACAAACCCAGGTTTTCTGCCTATGAGTGATGCCCTCAGGACAAAAGAACTATCATGTTCTACTTAGGTCTTTGGATGCTCTATTCCCTTAGATTTTTTTTTTTTTTTTTTTAAAGGACAGAGACAAATCAATTGAGTTTTTCACATGGCTTTGGTTGCTCTGACAGTTGTGTACATGAGTGCTGGGGTTTCAACCCGTGTACTTGCACGTGCTGGGCAAGCGCCGTAACTGCCAAGCCATGGCTCCAGCCCCTCCCTTAAATTTTTATTCTGAGAGCTGCTTACCACATTATTGCTGGTTATTTTAGTTTTTTTTTTTTTTTTAATAGAGGAGCTTAGTTAATTTATAATCAATAGCAAGGGGTTATTCTGGATACCCTTGGCCTGCAATGTCTAGAAAAGGAAGGATTAATAAGACCTTAAATCTGATATTGTCTGTTGCAGAAAAACAGTGTGTGATGCATACAGGTCTTCAGTAACTTTGAAGATAAAGATTTTGAGAACTAGAATTTTGTTTTACATGATAACTTCATTTGAATATTGATATACAATTAAACAAGGTCAGTTTGGTTCTGTGTTCAATGTAACTACCAGCTTTAATTGCACCATTTTCCTAAACTGAATACAGAAGCTTTAGGTGCCTGGATCGTAGTGATCCAGGAAGTTGTCTTTGCTAAGCACCTACAGTGTACTGGCCTATATGGGACAAGGCCTTTCAGAAATGTGGAAGATAGATTTGCCTACATTGTTGCCTGGTACATATTAGGCAATAACTGACCAGGAGATTATTGCATCATATGTGTCAGAAAACAAAATATGGGCAAAGCAACACACAGACAAACACAAATTTAATCAGATTTACCTGATTTGGGGGATGCTGCTTATCTGTAGTCCAGAGCGATGATTTTGATATGTTGAACCAAAAATCCGTCTTTGGGGATGGGGATCTTGAGTAAAGTGTTAAATGTTAGAAGTATACCTTATTTGCAAATTTGTGTAAATTGGTTGGAATAATGTTAGCCATATAATAAGTATTCAATGAATGTCAGCTATTTCTGTACTGAAAAGAAAATGTACTTTATAACCGTGTGGTATATATGAATAGGCGAGCTGGAGAGGGAGTGGAGCCAGGAAAGAACAAGGGTTTGGGGATTGATAAGTCTATCATTTTGACTAGAATGGAGGTGCTATCAGGAAAGTGATTGGGATATGAACCAGCAGAGAGAGATGTTAAAGAAGAAAACATTCCAGTCTGATACTCGAGAACAGCATGATGTGGTTGGGGCAAAGCCCCAGTACAGCTGGTTTGCAGCCAGCCAGAGACTGGTTAGCCTTCCTGGCATCTTTACTGTTGACTTTCTCCTTGGACCTTGAAGGCATGGTTGCAGTTTAACCAAACACAATGAGCTCAGGTCCCTGGGTGGCCTCCTGGATATTAGACCAAACCAGTCATTAGACATTCAGAGAATAGTTCAAAAATACCAACAGTGAATGTTACAAGGGTGTTTGAGCTTTGGGGAGATTATAAGCAGGAAGTAGGAACTTTGGAGGATTGGATTGCCAGGAATTTATAGTTACAAGTCAACATAGTTTATTCATACAATTTTATTTGCTCTCCCATTCTATTATATCATTATTTGTCATCCATGGATATGGCATTCATTTTGTGTCTCAATAAAATGAGTGCTGATTCTATGCTGAATGCTTTCCTAGGTGTTACAAACATTTTTCTTATGGCCCTTTGCCATCATGAGCTGATCTTCTGCTATGACAACATAAACATTTACTGAATGCTTATTATGTACCTGGAGTGCCACCAAAGTCATCTTGTTTAATCCTTACTACATTCTCACTGGGTGATGGATTTACTCTTATCCAGAAATGTTAATCAGTTTGCCCATACTATGAGAGTCAGGATCTGTGTATAAGAGAACATATATTCCCTGCTTCTTGCTGTATACAACTGAGATTGTGACTTTAAAAAGTAGATTTTAAAGATATTGGATTACTCATCAATTCAGTGGTTAATGCTGCCTTTAAGGTTGACTTTTTCTAGAAATGTGGGTATTCGTTCTTCTTTTGCTGAAAAGTCGTAGACACAATGGAAGCTCATTGCAGCCAGGAAGCTGCAATGAGACTGCAGTTTTTTTTAATTTTATCATGTTTTTAGTAGAGCTTTATAGTCATATCAGGTAGTTGTGTTCATCCTGACAAACTCATACAAGCATAGAAATTGATTTCAATTCATGATCCTGCCCTTTTCCCTCCCTCTCATCCCTCAAAAAAAGTTCGAGTTTCTCTATTCCTATGTTTTTGCTATTTGCCTGACACCTATTCATAGCAAATAACAGATCCATTGCTGTTATTTTTTCAGTAATATCTGTCTACATAGAAACACGTCACGGGAGAATCTGTATATGGTGTGGGAAAGAGACACAGTGAAAGCATGATTAACATATCCATCACCATTGTAGGTGGACTTGCATACAGCTTCTGTGGACTCGCCAAGACTGCGTTTGGCTACATTTTCTGATTTCACAGTTTCACTATTTCACTGTGGACCTCTCCTCTAAAATGCCCTTTGGACTTTTTGGTTTTCCCAAGGACTCTGTTAAACAGTAGTGTGATACTAGTCATTTGGGGGTTTGCTAACACTATAATACTTGCATACTTCAAGACATTCTTTCATTAAAATTGGGAGATTTTAATTGATTATTTAATATGGAGAATTTAGCCCCAGTTTCTCCTTTTTTCTACCTTAGACATGAGCAAAAACAGCTGCAAGAAATGTTTTTTTTTTTTGTTTTTTTTTTTTTTTTTTTTTTTTCTTTTTTTTTTTTTAAAAATAGGTTTAAGAAATTTTTTTTTTTTTTTTTTTTTTTTTTTTTTTGTTTTTCACTTTCTGGTATAAAACAACGTGGTTAAGAGCAGGACTTGAGTTACTTTCCTGTGAGTTGGTTGGAGGTAACAGAAGATATGTAAGTGAATACCATCTTTAGATTTACGGCTGTGCTCATTGTCAGTTTTGGTACTGTTAGGGGCAAAGACTGACAAGTTATCAGGATTTTACTTCCTGTTCTAAGAATTTAACAAAAGCAAATGCCAAATCCACCTGTACTGTGCTGCAAGAAGCAGTTGATTGTTCCACTTGAAATGGTCGTGACTATGAAGCGGTTTGTTTCCATGTCAGGAAACATGACTCACCAGTTCTCTGGGGCCCAGCCATTAACAGATTCACAGCGTGCTGAACCAACAGCACCTAAATGAGTCCAAATGGTGAGGTTAAGACCAGATTCTTGGTCATTATCTTTATTACAGCATTATTTCATTCTTTCACTGACTCATTCAGCCGTATTCATTGGGCACCTACTATGTATGGAGCAATAGGTGTAGGTGGTGGTGGTGGACATGGCACAGTATCAGCGCCCATGGAAGGCATGTTCTGGATTCTTCACCTGACACTTTTTTTTGAATGTTAAGTCTTTAATGTACTTTGTTTTGCTTAATCCCAACAACTCAACAAATAAAGTACTCATAGTATTTCCATGAGAATCAGAATGTGGCTTGAATAAGGTAACATTTCTTGCTGGTAAGAACTCCACTGCTGAGACCAGAGCAATCAGCTATTTTCCACCCTGCCTGCATTTAACAAAGCTACCTGCCACTCTCTTGAGAAGCATGGTCTAATGATTAAGACCTCAGGCTGTGAGTCCAGCCAGACCAGGACTGCAGTCTCTTACTAGATGCCTGCTGTGGACCCAGGCCAGTTTGCCTCAGGAAGACTCCCTTTCTCCATGTCATGGGTGGAAGGCAGGTCATGCAGGGAAAGGGATTTTCACAGCGCCTATGGTGTAGCGAATGCTCCATGGATGTTTATCAACACTGTCTTTTCTGTAATTGTTATGGTTGTGTTCTGGCCTTAGAATAGAAGGAAAAAAGAAATATTTGAAGCACATAAGAAAAGTGTGGCTCCTGGGTCTGCCAGAGGGAAGAACAAGAGGATCATAAAGGTACAGCTGGAGCCCACCAGGGAAATAAGTAGGGCTGATCCTTTGCAGAGATAAGGTTGCAAAATGACTTATGACTTCCTACTTAACTGGCTTGTTTTCCAAGTGTTATTTTAACTTGATTTTTTTTGTTTTGTTTTGTTTTAGGTTTGGATGTTGGACAGTTAGGGAAACTGACTTACCCTGAATTTTCAACCATATTAAGCACAGCTGTGCTTGGGCCAGGGCTCTAAAGAGGAGAAACAGAAGTGGTTCTTGCAGAAAGTATGTTATTGAGTATATGAAACCTACAGGAAAGGTTGCAAAAAGACATTTAGATCTTTTAGCATAAATCATCTTGAATGGCATATTTGCTAGTGGTTATTTTTATTTTTTTTTTGGTAAAGGGAAAGAACAAGGTAAGCTTACCATGTTTGCTGCTGTCTTTTTAGATACTCAAAAGACGTTTTCACCTACAATTAAAATCAGGGGTAAAACAGCTTTTTTTTCCCCTTTGCCCATTGAAAAACATCCTTTAGAAGTATTTGTATAAAGCATTCCTCATTTATTTGTTTGACGGAGCTCACTTTCAGTGAAAATTGGAAGTGTGAGGTAATTGCAAATCGAATTTTGCCCAAGTATACTGAAGAGGTGTTCGTCTATTTTTTTCTCTCCTGTACTTAGGTATCTGGGGAGAAGTTTCAGAAGGTTGCCTGGTCTTCAAAAATAGCAAACACCGTGTTTATTGGAAATGCTTTATCTGTGAACTTGCATACCAGTAGACATGTGGACAAAGTGATTATTTAGGGTCCACCCCATTTTATCACTTATTTTTCAGTTTCACACATCATCATTGGTCTTGGAGTGGTGAATTTTAGGTATGAATTCTGGCTATGGCCCAACTTATTCACATTCCCGATGTAATTTAATGTTTTGAGCAGATTTCTTGACTTGAAAAATGGGACTGTTACATATCTCAGAAGAGGGCAGTTGTGGGCGCTAAATTATTCCATGGATTAAATGTCAAGGCTTATCCTCTGGTTTAATAGGGGTCCTTAATAAGTGCTAGTTGCCTTCCAGTTCTGGGCGCTCCTCGCTGGAGGCATAGTACACTTACTCGGCGGCCCTGGAATGTCCGGGCAGACTGGGTAGCATGACTGTTTCAGTGGTGGCCAGGGTGTAGCGATTGAGGTACAGAAGGAGCTGAAGAGAGCAGTGCTGCTCCTTTCCAGGGGCCTCAGCCCAGATGCCAGGCGATGACTGTGCCAGGGGCTGCTGCTTCTGTTGCCTTTTTTGCCAGAGAGAGCTGCTCCGCGTCACCTCCTGGCTTTGGAAAACTTTCTTTACCTTTCTGGAAGGAGTTTGAGAAATAGAAGCTTTGATGAAAAATTGATCTGATTAATATAAAATTGTTTAAAGATCTTAAATCAAGGGGCTTCCATTTTAACCTGTGTTTGAATTTTTTAATTTTTAAAAGTTGAAAAAATTATGGTGTCACATTGTTGTTGCTAAAATTTATTGAGCACTTAGTCTGGGCAAGGTATCGCTCTAAGGGCTTTGTTTTTATTTTTAATTGTAAAATACAACATAGAACTTCCCATCTTAACCAGTTTTAAATGTGAGGTTCGGTGGTGTGTTCGCATGGTTGTGCAATTATCTCCACATCCACCTCCTGAACTGTTGGTTGTAAAACTGAAACTCTCTACTCATTAGACTCCGCATTTCCCCCTTCTCATAACCACCCTCTGCTTTCTGTTTCTATGAATTCGATTGCACTAACAGCTCCCAGAAGCAGAATCACATAATATTGCCCTTCTGTGTCTTTTTTCACTTAGTGTAATGTCCCCAAGGTTCATCCATGTGTGGCATGCCTCAGAATCCTTCTTTTTGAAGGCTGAGTAACATTCCGTTGTATGCATATGCTACATTGTTTCTTCCTTTCTTTTCTTTTTTTGGTTGCTTTCCCCATTGGCTGTGAGTAATGGTCCTATGAACATGGATGTACAAATATCTCTTCAAGATCTGTGAATTCTTTTTGGTATATGTCCAGAAGAGGAAGTACTGGATCATGGCAGTTCCATTCTTAACTTTTTGAGGAACTGCCATATTATTTTCTTGTTTAACCATTTTATATTCCCACCAACAGTGAAGAAGCATTCCAGTTTCTTCACATTCTTGACAGAACTTTCAGTTCTTACTCTCACTCATAATAGATATCCTAATAGTATGAAGTTAAGAGCTTTATTTTAAATGCGTTTATTTAATCTATTAATATCCTAGAGGAAGGTCATATTTTCTCCATTCAAAAGAGAAAACAGGGTTAGTTGGCTCACTGTTAGGAAGAGGTGCTGGGACTTGAGCCCAGGAAGCATGGTCTTAGGGCCTGAGATCCTGCTGTTGTGCTATCATACAATTTTGGTAGTAAATTAAAACAGTGGAGAAATATTTGTCATAACAAGTGAGCTTTTTTATCTCCAATTCTTTGCATGCCTTAAAGTTAATCTCTGAAAATATTAGTGTTTCCTCCCAAATGTGGGTGAATTTCTGTATTGATACATATGAACTCTTATTTTACAATTAAAAATAAAATAAAGCCATTAGAGCAATACTTTGCCCAGACTAAGTGCTCAGTAAATTTTAGCATGAAGGGTTCATGCTTTATATTTTGTTCTAACACTTGTACCCCACTTCATTACTGGCACCTTTCTAGGTCAGTACGTACATAGATGTACCTCATTCTGATTGATGAGTTCATTTGGCAGAAATTTAATTGGTTAATATTGATATAAAATGATTAGAAAGAACTTCAAGAAACATTTTTTGAGAAGGATAGTGAGAGAAAATTTTTGTTTCTCATATGGCTTTCGTTGCTCTGACACTTAACTGTGTACGTGGGTGTTGGGGTTTGAACCTGTGTACTTGTGCGTGCCAGGCAAGCTCCTTAACTGCCGAGCCACCACTCCAGCCCCAAGAGACATTTTTATGTACTTTTTTTTTTTTTAAGAGAGGGACCAGGAGAGAATAAAAATTGTTTTTCATGTGACTTTCATTGCTCCAACACTTTGCTGTGTGTGTGGTGCTGGGCTTCAAACTCTTGTCCTTAGACATGCCAGTGCTATAACCGCTGAGGCAACACTCCAGTCCTGTTATTGTACATATTTTATGTTAGCTTTTTTTTTTTTCTTTTTCCCAGAATAGTTTCTTAAAAATGGGATTTCTGGGTAAAGGGGTTTAGTCATAGAGTTAAGAGCAGACTCGGATCACGAGTTGAATGAAGACCTAGCCGGAAACTTTCACATTTGTTAAACAAGGGCATTCCCCAGAAGACTCTAGACCAGGTGACTGGAATGCAGGCCAGATAGGTTTCTGCTGGGCATGGCCAGCTTCAGGGAACCCAGCATGTAAGCTCAGTGTTTGACCCACTGCATTTGTCCAGGTGACCAAGAGCTTTCTTGCTTTGAAGTTTCTTTTGCCTGGCCAACCAGATGAGGTCATGGTCAAGAAATAGGGAAACCTGTCCTTTTGTTTGAAGGATATGTTTGAATTTCATCTTTTGGCATTTTTAACTTCAATAAGGTAACTAATGTAAATAGACTGTTATACAAATAATATAATAAAATTACTACCAAATAATTTGGTAGACATATGTACATATATGTGTATTGATACATTTAGGCATAACCATATTGTGCATTTGTATAATTCCATTGTGTATTAGGGAAATTGTATTCTTCATGTAAGTTTTAAAGAGAAATTATTTTTTTTATTCCCAATATGTAAGAATATATAAAAATCATAGAATTTGGGGGAATAAAATTCAAAAGAAATTACCATGTAAAGTATTTCCAATGTATAATTGTTTTTGTAAACACAGTTGTAGAGTCACATTGCATGTACAATTTTACTTCCTAATGATTTAAAGTACTCTTCTTGAGAGTATACTATTAGTGCTGAACATTGGGTTAAACACTATGCCACTAACGTGTTTAATCTTTGTGTCCATCTGGGGTATATTCTGTTTGTCTTCATGTTGTAGGCTAGGAAGTGAGACTTAGAGGACCTGAGAAACTTGCCAAAGTCCAAAACTCGGAAGGTATATTACCATAAAGGGTGAATCCAAACAGCTTGACCGTATTTTCCATCCGTATAAGACAGGTGGGATTTGCCTTTGCTTCCTTATAGATTGTAACATCCCATGTTAGTACCCTCTCTTTTTACATGTTTATTTTTTACATGCTTGTTTAAATAGCTATATATTTCATCTGGTGGGTATTCCAAGGATTATTTAGCTCTTTCCTTATTATCTAGGATTAGGCTAATATATTTATTATTTGAAGTGTTTGGGGGCCATAAACATCTTTTTTTTTTTTTCCGTCTTGTATTTTGAATTATCATTGGAATAGAGACCAAGTAGTTTAATTGCTGGATCAAAGTAACTAATTCTCAAAAAGATAACTTTTAAATTATTAAATATTTTTGGTGCTATTCCCTTTTGGCTCCAGAAGATAGTGAGGCCCAAATGACTTCACCATCCATGTCACAAAATTCATGTTGTCCCTAGAGGAAAAAATACCTTCACTACTTGCTTTGGAAAATGACTGAAGAATTTGATGCCTAGGTTGAGATTACCAGCATTTAAACAAAATTGGTTTTTTAACTAACTTGGATTAACGGTTCTGCCTAGTGCATTACATATATCATCTTTGAAAGGCTTTGACTAACACTCACACAGTCGCTAGCATTAACACATCATGCTCACTTTTCAAATCACCATTGTTTACCACATAAACCTTTACTGAGAATTTATTGTGCATAGCGGACTTCCCCCCTAATATTTAGATTCTATCATTTTTAACTATTGCAATGCTATTCTTGCCACCCTACCAAAAATTTTTCTTGCCCCCTGAAGCCCCTTGATTTAATTTGTTATAAAGATGCATACAAGCACATTCTAGAAAAGGTTATTAAAGCATAAAAAGCTTGAATTCTATGGAGTATAATCCAAAAGGAATAACAACCCGTGCTTCCCCAACCCTCTGTAGGTTTTTAGATAGGGATACTGTGGAGGCAGTAGTGTTTCTTCCCATGGATCCCCAAGATTCATATGCCAAAGGGCACTAGGGGGCTGGAGCTGCAGTGGTGGCTCAATGGTTACGGTGCTTGCCCAGCTTGCACAAGGACCAGTGTTTGAACCCCAGCACCACGTTCACAGCGAAGTGTTAGAGCAATGAAAGTTACTTGAAACACTAAATAAAATTGATTGTCTCACACTGTCCCTGTCTTGAAAAAAAAAAAAAATTACCATTAAAAAAAAAAAAATCAGGATTGAGGTGTTATTTTTAGGCTGCCAAATCTTTGGTTTGGCAACTTCGAACTGGGTATCAGTTCACATATAACTGAGACGTGGTGATGAAACTTTGGATTCAGGAGGAAGTGAAGAGATAAAGCTTTTTAAAAATGTCACGAGAGGAATATTTTGTCAATATATTTGATTTACAGAAGTCTGTGGGCCTTCAAATTGGGTGAAAGAACAATGTTTTTAAGAAAATATGAGGATCCTACTGGAGGAGCTGGTGCTTCAGATAGGCTAGGGGAAAAAGAATTTTGACTAACAGAAAATATAGAATAGGTAGAAAAACACCGCGGTCAAGAAAAGACTTGTGTACTTGCCTGACCTAGATGGAGCCCAAGGCTGCACTGCGGAGCCTGAGCTGGCCTGTTGGCTGCAGCTTAGATGGGCTGGGGTGGGAAATTTACAGGCAGATGTGGCCCATGGGGAGGGTGCTGGAAGCCAGCAGCAGAACCTTAGCCAGAGAGCTAAGCAGGCCAGGAAGGCTTTGAGATTTGACAGGCGAAGCACATGAAGATTGGCCTGGCAGTAGCATGTAGCACAGAGGTGGGCTTTGGGGTGATATTCCACACACAGGGTGTAAAGCTGTGGGCGGTGGGAAGACAGAGCTCATGGATGGCGGAAGAATTATCTGTGGTAACATGCTTGGATTTGAACACAGGTCTGTTGAATCTAAACTTTTCAATTGACCACAAAATAATGATTCAAAGCTTAAAAATGATAGAAGAAAAAAAGCTTCAAGATGCAGAACAAATAAGCAAATGCCAACAAAATGATTTAAATTTGTACCTTCTGCATATTCATACTGATAAGCAGTGTGAAAGGACGACTTTTTTCTGTTCCCTTGTCAGTAGTGTATATTTTAAAAAATTTAAAAAACTTACCGATGTGAGATGTGTGATGCAGCATTTTTACTTTTTATTTTAATGAGTTTCTTCCTTGAACCATCTATGTCCGTTTCCTTTTACCATTGGGATAGTGGTATTTTTTTCCCCACATATACGGCATATTAGCCCATTCTTTGTCACTAACAAGCCTTTTAGCTGTAAAGAATTTGTTGTAATTTCAAAAGATGATTCTGGAACCTTTTTTGTATTTATAAAGCTTGGTACAACATTTTACTTCAGAGGTTCTGGTTTCCTTTTAGAACCTAATAAAATATTTTCTGCAGAATAATTTGTATATGTAGCTTCAATATTTGCATAGAATGCTGAGCATTTCATGTGAATTCTAAGCTGATTTTCTTTTATCGTAGCACAGTTATACTTACTGCTCTCGAACTTGAACTAGCCCTTGCCATGAGCATAAACCCTTTGTTCCTGTGTTTAGAAGAACCAAGAACGGTGTTAAACATTGCTTTTGGTTGTACTTTGGGCTTGTACCAGCTATCTGATGTTTTTATTTTTTTCTTTAAAAATTTGCAAAATTTTAGTTCTTATGCCTTTTGGTATAAACATTATGTTGATGATTTTGATTATTGCATTACAAATTCAGACAACATCCTGAATAATTGCCCTTTAATAATGAGAAAACATACTTAGTGAAAATACTGCTGTTATACTTGCAGGAGGTACTTCTAAGGCAGTGTTTATAATATTTCCTGAATCTTATTGGTAGTATCTTATGTAAATCAACTGGTGCTTGCTTGCTTCATTTAGTGACTCATTTATCAAATAGGAACACTTATTATGTAGCAAGATGAGGTGAATAGTGGTAAAGATTCATTCAATAAAAACTCACTGCTTGTTCTGCCCTGGGCATTATCTGGTCTCCGGGTAGCAGTGACTGGCACACCTGCGCTGCCCAGGTGGACTTCACATTCTCAGGTGCTGTACTAAGTGAAAGAGGTGAGAGAGTGAGTCCAAGCTTCAGTCCTGTTTTTTATGGCCCCAGGCACAGCATTTCACATATCTGACGCTCAGTTTTTCTTGTTCATCAAATGAAGAAAACAGTGCAAACCTGCAGTTCAGCAGCGCATAGATAAGTCATGCCCTTCAGAATGACACAAAATTAACTGTCGGTGGTTTTTTGGGGTTATATTTGTCATTTTGTGACAAAATGCTATATCCTGGTAATGCAGTGAGTGAACCATGCTAATGTTTTAAAGTGGAGAGTTGAGATATTATAATCGCACATATCCCTTTTCCTTCTGTTCTGTATTTTCTAATTAAGGCTTTGCTACCCACCTCCTAAATCCTCCTCTTCTCACCTGTCTGTCCATCCCCACACTCCCTAAAACCATCCAGAATCCTGCTACCCATGCCATCTCCTATCCATCCTCTCATCCTGGACATGGCAGGGCCCTTGCTGTGCATTCCTTCTTGTTTCTGCCCCAACCCCTGAACTCTGTTCCTTTCCTTTCCTCTTTGTCTTTTCTATGCTTCAAAGCCCAACCCAAGTCCTGTTAGTATCATGAACTCTCTGCTGTTCTTTCTCAGTTTCTTCCCTTCACCCCTTTGGTGGTAGTAATCACTTCCTGTTTAGTGATTTGCCATTATTTAGAATTCTTCCCTACTCGTTCCTTGTATTTTAAGCCTCTTTGCTCCCCAGCTAGAGTATCTGTATATGTAGGCTGTGCTCAGTACCTACATGGAGGGTTATTGGTTGACGTAGGATGGGCCTAAGGAATACATTGCCTAGCCGGACGCTGTGGCATGCCTGTATCCTCAGTGACTCCGGAGGCTGAGGCAGAAGGAACACAGGTTTGAGGCCATCCTCAGCAACTTAGTGGGATTCTGTCTCAAATAGTTTAAAACAAAAGATTGCTAGGCGTGGTGAGATACTCCTGTAATCCCAGAAATTGGAGAGGCTGAGGCAGGATAATTGCGAGTTTGGAGATAGCGTTGGCAACTTAGTGAGACCCTGTCCCAAAATAATGGGGATTAAAGTGGAGCAAATTATATTCCATGCATGTATAGTTATGTCAAAATGAACCCCTAGAAGGAAATAGAGGACGAATGAAATAGGGAAAGTTAGTGGGAGGAATTAGACTTAACTTGCTCATGTTCATATGTGAACATAACAGTGAATCAATTGCTCTGTCTCTATATATATATTGATGCATACATCAATGAGTTATTGAAAAAATGCTGTTTAGTAAATAACAAAGACTTGTAGAGGGAAAAAGGGCGGGGGGGATACTGGGGACTGAATTAAGTTATTCTGCATGTTTTTATAAAAATGTTAATGTTTATCCTATTGTCAAATACATCTAAAAAGGATGGGGTTGGGAGGAAGGGAAGGGAAAAAGATGGATTTGAGTTAAAAAAAGGTACACTCCAAGCTCTTTAAGAGAAGGACAGTGAGAGATTTTTATTGACTTTTTCACGTGGCTTTCATTGCTCTGACACTTGTGCACGTGGGTGCTGGGGTTTGAACCTGTATACTCGCTCTTGCTAAGTAAGTGCCGAAACTGCTTAGCCACACTCCAGTCTGCTCTCCAAGCTTTTATAGGTATGTCATGTGTATATTATTGTTACATATATTAAAAACGATCTTCATAGGTGTAAGAATTATGTCCTTGTACTTGGGTATGATAAAATAAACATATATTCCAGAAAGAGAGGCAAGGGACCCAGGGGATGGGAGGAGGGAGGTGGAGGAGTGCTGGGGGAGCAATATTGGACAAATTATATTGTTCTATTATGTGCATCTATGAATATGTGAAGACAAATCCCATCATTATGTACAACTAAAATGCAGCAATAAAAAATAAACTGCAATATTAGGTATAACTCTAATTGAGTAATAAAGACATAAAAACATAAAAAGAATAAATTTGCTTCCTTTGAGATTGAGTTGCCCAGAGCTGTTTTAGGGCCTTGTGAGGATGCAGAGGTAGCCACTAGCAGCTGTCTCAAGTCCAGTGAGGCATCCTCAAGGAAAGCAACTGCTGCCTTTGCTGGAATTTAATCCCTTGTCTTGTAGAGATGAAACTGTGAGGCCATTTCATGGTTGGTTTTAGGAAACCACAGGACCCAGTCTCTGGCTCATCCCAGGAGTAGCTTTACATGAGAAGACAAAAGCATGTGTATACATGCAGTGCTTCCAAATAATTCCACTTTGAACCCTGTGACTCTCAGATGGTGAGATCCGTGTGAGAAAATTTTTAGTCTTAAGAGAGGAATATTGTGTAGCCTGAATTTTTTTGGCCTGCACTTTCCTTTCATGTGGTTTCTGCTGGAGAGCTCTTGGGGCAAGATTAGATTGAATGTTGAGACAATTGGGAAACTATAAAAATCAATGAATGGAAGAAAAGGGTATGAATGCCATAATTCCATTCATTCATTTCTCCCTTTACTCTTTTTCTGAACCTGTATCTCCTTACATTGGATTATTTATAAAACCAATTTTAATTACTGATTATACAGCTAAAATTCAATATATATAAGACTGGTCCTTCTTATGAAGAGCCTCTTTCATTAATGTCTTGATTGTATGTTCACATATATTGCAACAAATGAATTTGAATGGTTTAAATTGGCATTACTTTACCTTATTACGCAGACATCAAATAGCATCTACTGTTTAACTCATGTATTGCTTTATAATTGGCAAATAGTTATGCTGTTGTATACATAGTTATTTAAGATTCCTGGAGATTACAGAGAATTTTTTTTTCCTTTTGGGCAGGTTTTATTGTATAATGTAAGTAGACTTAAGTGGGCTTCATATTTCCCAAATGTAAGGGAAAGGTGCCAGCATAACAAGACTGAAAGTTGAGACCTGCCAAAACTCACAATTTATTGATATGTTATTGAATGAGGCTGATAGACTTGGATTCTATTCATGAACCACAAAAGGAAGAAATTCAGCATGTTGTAAAACATTGGTTTCGGGTCTCACTGGGGCACTCGGGTCACTGCTGATCACAGAGCCATGTGAATGACACTTGGACAGGGTGGAGATTAACATTTTGTAAGTGAGTTTGTAGTCTAGGATATTTTTTACTGACATTCTTCCAGGAATGCTTTCTTTGGGAAACGTAGATGAGTGGCATTGGCAGAACATGGTAACAGTGGGAAAACATGAAGTCATAAGAAAAACTCGTAGTTTACTCCAGTGACTTTTTTTCTTCATGCATTGAACTATTGGCAACCATTTGTTGGTCTGCAAAATTTAGCATTCATGACAAATGTTCAGGAATTTTTTTGTGTATTTGCTATGAGAAAACCTGACTGTGAGAATTGTGTAGCAAAAAATGCTAAATTCCACCTGGTCCTTTGGACTACTATGCCATGTCCATGGTCCCTTTCCTAATTCTTGAACTCCAGTAACAAAGCATTGAAGTTAGTGCTCTGAACCATCTCTGACCCACTTTCCCACTTCTGATTACTAAGCTTCCATTCTTTTAATTGCCAAATACCAGGCGGGTGAAGGTGGGGCCTTCAAATATAAGGCAAGTCCCCTAGTTTTCTAATAAAAAAAAATCTGGGGCTACCTTAAATATATAAGCTTCCAGAGATGAAATAGTATCCCATATATAATAATAGCATTGGTGGATGATAATTTTGTTTAGACATATTTTTTCTATTCACTGTGACAGAATAATTCACTCAAAGCCTACATTTTCGTTGCCTTTGACATCACTGGACCTACTTCAAAGTCATCTGGGACAAGTACTAAGAGTCTGTTCCCTTCACTCCCATTTTCACTGCATGGACTTAACATCTTTGGTACCCAAGTATGAGGTTATTTCTATGAAGTTTACCCCAGACTCGTGCTGAATGCCTAGCTTTTATGCCCCCCTCACATCTACTGGTGCATTTGGGGATCTCCAAAATAAAACTATTTCCCATGCTACTTTCAAGAGGTATCTTTAAAAGATTTGTTTGTACTGATACTTTATATAAATAATAGAATTGGTAAGGACCCTAAAGACAGTAACTATGTTCTTGCGGTTCCTTCATTTTCTGAAAATAACTGTCTCTTATCAGCTGACGACTTTAAGTATCCCAAACTGTCATTGGTGGAGGATGTTTCAAATTTGAGGGTCTTCATGAAAAGAATGCTTCTTTATCCAAAATAAAGTGCCCAAGGAAATATTTTGTAAATGAGAGACTATGGTATTCTGTAAATTACAGTGTGTAATGATTTGAATATGTGACAAACTCCTCTTTTGGGGGAAAGAGAAAAGAAATCCTCAGTATATAGCTCAGTGGTTATGTGCTTGTGTTATGTGTGAGGCCCTGGGTTGAATTCCCAGCACCAAAATGTCAGTAAGCAAGTAAACTAAGAAATAGATTAAATAGTGGTTTACTGGAAGAATAGGCAATTTAAGTAGGTTAATGATTATCCCATGGTACATGTAAACCCTTCATAGTTAATATGTTGCAATCTGAGAACATAATGTCATCATAGAAAATAAAAGGTTTAATTACAAATAGGTCTTAATTCCCCAACAATTACAGAAAGAAAAACTAATGACTTTGCATACAAGAGTTTTATTAATCTTCACTTCTGTTGTAGAGCTGTCCCTTAATCTTTTGTATCTTAATTTCCTTTTAAAGGGGTGTCAGGTGTTGTGGTCATATGAATCTGATCTGATCTAAGCATTTTCTTTGGAAAATATGGTAAGTTTGGGAAGGGGAAGTGCACATAGAACAATCTTATTGGAACCTGGTCATTAACTAACCTCTCTTGAGACCTTTTTCTGCCACTAGCAAGAAAAACATGTGCCCCAGAAGGCTGGGGAGAGTAAGTAGGCAGGTTGTAACAACAGCACTTGACATTGTGTTACTGTGGTTCTCCAGACCCTTTCGTGAGTACTATCATTATTACTTTGTATGTTTACATTTTTTGTTTTTATTAAGGAGGTGAGTTATTATACAGTCATAAATGCATATAAAGTAATTGTGAGCACTCTTAAATTTCATCTCACAACAACTCTGAGGTGCAGACTTGGAACCAGAGATTTTTCTCCTCTTCCTCTTTTAAGAGAGGGACAGTGAGAGAGAAAGAGGGAATCAACTTCATCTAGTTTCTCATGTGGCTTTTGTTGCTCCAACACTTCGTTGTGTATGTGGTGGTGGGGTTTGAACCCGTGCCCTCATGGATGCCAAGCAAGCACCACAACCGCTGAGCCCTTTTCTTTTCAACAGTGGAGAGGAAACTAGGGCTCTGAGAAGTTAAGCAAATTGATCCAGGAGGAGAGATGGGAAAATAGGAACCCGGCTGCCTTTCTGGGGATACTTATGCTGTGTGTGTTTCCTATCCTCACAAGGCCTGTTTCTTGTTACCATTCATTCCAAGGACATCAAAACATAGTTATGAATGTATTTTAGAGGTAGTTATCCTAGTGATAACCTCTCATGAGTCATTTCTTTTTGAAGAAAGACAGTAAATTATTAGCCTTTCTATATTTTTCTCCTAAGGTTTTTTTGCTATTGCCCAAAACAAGAATGTAGGATCATTTAAGAACAAAGAAAATAACAGTATATATTAAAATGAACATTGTCATAGTAAATCCAGCTGTGAGCTGCCAGGGTTTATTATCTCGTCCTGAAAAACTTCTGAATGTAAGCTGGTGACTATCACTCTCCCTTTGCCCAAACTTAGTGCTTTTAGATTAAAAACCATTGTTCTCAAAAGTTAATTTCAAGAAAGCCAATTTGCTGACATTCATTTAAAAATGTACAATATTGTTTAAAACATTTATATAGGTTTATATATGCCTGAGGTCTTACACATGAAAATTTGAGGACATGTGAATCCTTCCAGACCATAATGCACTCTATTCAGAACCTATCTTTTCTGTATACTTAATATGTACCAATAAAGAGGAACATTATTTCAAGCTTC